>BLKR01003867.1:0-128027 GCA_011170035.1 Teleogryllus occipitalis
AGTTAATGACCTACGCCCACGTGCCCGAATAGTTGTTAGATCCTGTACAGGTCAGCCACAACCTCACACCCAGATTTTATGTGTAAGTAAGAAAATATCGGAAGTTCTGGGGGAGCAGCTAGTCGACGGGCAACCTTGGAGGTGGAAGCTGAGTATAACCAGGGCAATTGATAAGAGCGGGTTTTGGTTATTATTTTGGCGTTATAACGCCGGGCGATTATAAAGATTATAGTTGATCTAGAGCAGGTAGTGGTTCACTACATATTTTGGTGCGCCTAACGAGGGGCGATTATAGTTGTTTTATAGATATAAGAGGAGGACGGTTCATTACATTAAACATTTATATTTTTGTCATCTTTAAAATTATAAAAACTGCTAATTATGTTTTAGAATAGATACAAGTATTTTCATTTATTTTTATGATTATGAATCATCAATTACGTTATGACATCTATAACTATTACTCCGGATATACCTACTACCGTACCCGTGCATGAACTTGCGCATGTTATACTCAGCTTAAAACAGTAAGTGCCTTCAAGGTCACGAGTTTACAGATCGATTTCAAAACTTTCTTTATGAATACAGTAGAAGAAAAAATCTAAAAATTGGATAAGTTGTGTGACAGTTTGGATAAAGGATAAAGTTTGGATTTGGATAAAGTTTGGAACAGGATAAGTTGTGTGACAACGTGACAGTTTTGATAGTGTTGGAATATATAAAATTTTTGTGGGATTTATATGTGAGTACAAGTATTTTATTTTGTAGTTTAGATTTGTTTATTGCTTTTAGTTATAAAGTGAATGTTTAGAAGCTGGAACTTCAAATAAGAAAAATGCCATTATTTGTGGAAATGTGAGCGAGGAAAATGGAAATTTCTGGAAATTTCTAAATGGGGGTCAAGATAAGACAGCTATCGTGGCGTGGCCGGGAAGAGCATGGCAGGGAGTAGGGCGGAGAAGGGATACAATGGAAGATATAGAGATAGATCCCGCCGCAGGGCATGAAAAAAATTGAATTCCTTTTCCTGTATAATAATTTACTATAATAAATGCCCGAGCAACGCCGGGTACTTCAGCTAGTACTGTTGATACAAACGACAAATATAATTCTTTTTTTTTCAACTCTTTCATTTCATTTTAACACTTGCGTTCCTCTTCAATGAAGAAAATTAAATACTTCACGGAAAAGCAATTCTTGGATAACACAAGGAATTAGGACATCTTGTAAAAACAAACCAATTATTTCTTTCATTTCTAAACGTCATAACGAATCTCAAGATTTCCTCATCTACTTTAAAAAATACAAATCATTGTTAAGAAAATTCATAAGGCAGGCTAAAATCATGAAACACGATCAGGATATTTTGAACTCAAATAACAAAAAAACAGGTATGTGGCATATAATAAAAAATACTAGAAACCTTGTAGAGAATGTTGTTTTAAAATATAACGATATGTGAACGATCCGGCAACAGTGACCAGTCTCTTTAACCAATCATTTTCGAGAATTGCTGCCGATCTCACTAAGGGTCTTTAGCCACGAAATTCAATAACCGACATTTCCCCCAAAATTTTAGACACGATGTTCGTTTCCGAAACTTCTTCCAATGAAATTCTCAAGATAATCAGTAAAAAAAATATTCGTCTGGTTTAGATGAATTCCCGGATTCTTTGTTAAAGACCTGTGCGCCTACCATTATTCACCCGTTAACTCACATATTTAATGTATTCTTATACACCGGAACGTTTCCCGATATTTTCAAAACTGATAAACTGCTAAAAATAAGCCGCTCTTCAAAAAAGGCAACAAAAATGAAATTCAAAATTATCGGCCCATTTCTCTTCTATCAGGTTTTTCAAAAATATTAGAGTGACTTTTTTACGTACGAATGGAAACCTTTCTCAGTAAACACGACGTGCTTTCAGATTGCCAACACGGATTCAGAAAATCAAAATCTACGGAAACAGCCATATGTTCCTTTCTTAAAAATGTCGCCTCATCATTGGATCAAAACGCGGCACTTATTGGATCATTTTTAGATCTCTCAAAAGCTTTTGACGTCATTGATCATGTCATTTTACTTTCAAAATTACCTTCATATGGAATCCGTGGTATTGCCCTAGATAGGTTATGCTCGTACCTTAAACAACGATCTCAGAGAGTGGAAATACCTTACTGGAATGATGGAACATACGTACGCACCTTTCCCACTCTTTGCCCACTGCACGTGGAGTTCCTCAAGGATCGATTTTAGGCCCTATTTTGTTCCTACTTTACGTAAACGATATGCCCTCGACGATTCGAAACGGAAAAACTGTTCTCTTTGCGGATGATACGAACATCCTTTGCAATAAAGACCGTAAATAGTTCAATATCAAATGTTTCAAATTGGTTCCGAAATAACAAATTAATAGTAAACGAAAAGGAAACGGTTTTAATGACGTTTTCCATTTCAAATAAACCATTCTGTGCTCCATTGAAACTGAACGGTGTACCATTGACTGATATTAAGAATACAAAATTTTTAGGTCTCTCAATTCAGTCAAACCTTAAATGGAACGTCCATTTAAATGAATAGAACACAAAATTAAGTTTATTAAGCTACGCGTTCAGAATTCTTGCAAATTTAGTCAGCCTTCACACTTCAGCCTACTGCTCGTTGTGTATATTTCCCGAATGTTCATTCCCGCCCGACATATGGCATAATATTCTAGGGAAATACATCTTATAGCTCCCAGACATTTAGATTACAAAACAGATTTGTGCGAATAATAACCAAATCCCACCCACGTGATTCTTGTAAGCCTCTCTTTATTAAACTAGGAATTTTACCTTTGCCTGGTCTGTCGATTTACGAATCAGTGGTTTTTGTCAGAAATTATTTGCTTAAGGGCGGGAATATATTTTCAGTAAACGCCGATGTCTATTACTATAACACTCGACGTAGAAATCATATTCATCAGGTGACAGTATCAACAGCTCATTACAAAACATTCAGACACAATACATGTACATTATTTTACAACACTTTTCCAGATGACATTAAACGATTAAATTCGAGAGAAAAGTTTAAATCCCAAGTGAAATCGTTTCTGCTGCATAACTGTTTCTATACAATTAGAGACTAGACTGAGCATCACAAGGAAAGTAACATTAATTTTAACAATGACACTTAATGTATTATTTACTATTTGGACTGTATAAATGTGTATAAAGAACCTGTAACAAGTATTGTACTGCAGCCTCCGGGTCAATGACCTCCATCTCGATCAAGTTTTTCGTCCAGTTTCCCTGATTCTTTGAGCAAATGCTGAGATGGCCCCTTGTTTTGCTTCTGGACATAAATGTAACTTCATTATCTGCGCACGTCTTCTATAATTCGTTTCCGTGTTGTTGTGGCAGGAATTATTATTCCTTGTCGAAGGACATCATGGATAAGAGCCAACAATTTATTGTTATTTGTTCTTGAAAATATATTTTATTACATGGTAGCTTTTCTTTAATTCAAAATTCACGTAGTATATAACTTAGTGTAGGGATCACAGAATTTTGAAAATGTGCACAGATTTCACTCCTTCCCATGGCACGTCATATGCAGTTTTAACTGTATTTTTTTGACGTAAAATAAATTTAAAAAAATACCTCCTGTAATCCTAATACCTGACTCATATTCACTCGTTAAACTCTCTGAATACATCTAATGTTAATGCTCAAAATTTGGGAGGAAAATTGGAGATGGGAATAATTGAGTCAACTGAGAAGAAACATTACTTACTACACATAAAAGTATTTGAGTATATCAAGTGTATTACATGTATTATTTATTCAATCAATTAACTCTTTTGTTATAATTACGAGGGTATCGAGTGGCGAAACACTGAACCCTGACCACGAACAAAACCCTACAGAAACTAACAGAACTGAAATGCTCGAATTATTTTTAGAAGATTCTCAGTCGGAATTATTGTTCTGTGCTTTGAATAGCTGCAGATGACAAGTGATTGTCCCCTACAGTTTCTATCTTGAATATTCTACTAGTGTTTTAGAGCTAAAATGTTAATTAAAATTCCAATTTTATTCATTATTTCTGGAAACACAGTCCGAATTTATGCTTTCGGCAGTTCCGTTTTGTGGATCCGCATGCTGACAAGACACTTGGAAAATATTTGTAGTAGACACATTGCTAATCAATGGTGTGTGTATGTGTATGTGTGTGTATATATATATATATATATATATATATAATCTAACACCACCACCACTAGTGTGGCAGTCGTCGGAAAGAATGCTCTTTCGAGCTTTGAATATCTCAGGGGGCAGGATCTTTAGGGTATGAGAATGACACACCCAGACACAGAATTAGGTAAAACAGTAATATATTCTTAAAATATTGCACAAATCAACTCTTTTACACTGTCACAAAATAAGAGAACAAAAAAATACCCAATTGCTGGCTGCGCGCTTGAACACATGCAAACCACTGATGGTAAGACCTCTTAGAGAAATTTCCAAAAGAAATATTTGCTTATGGTTTCACTCTTCGCCTAGCTAGCGATTATTTTCCTTATAACACCGTGCACGGAGTGCTTGCTTGGCCAATACTAGTGAATGAAATTTAATTTTTTTTACACTTCCTGAATTACTTTACCAGCACACATTATTACAGGTCTTACTGCTATTCGCGTACGAGATTTCCTCGTCAATTACATACAAAATGAACACATTAATTATCTTTAATACAGCTTCGGAATGAAATGTACTACCGGCGTACGAGGTTCTGAAATACTTCGCCGTTACCCAATTTTAAGGCGAAAATGCAAATTTTAGTATTCTGGTTTCTGGTACCAACACTACCTTTCTAGTTCCTTTCTCCCACCTCAGTTTTATGCAAATTTGGAAATTCAGCCGTGCCGCCACTCGCGTTCCTGCAACGTACCCCGCTTCAATGCCGCTCCGAAGGCCACTCGGTCTCCTTTGCACCTGCCACCAGATCCAGGGACCAGTCTTCTCGCACCCACCACCAGATCCACGTACCAGTCTTCTTAACGCCCACCACCAGATCCACGGTCCACTCTTCTTAACGCCCACCACCAGATCGACGTCTCGTCTACTACCTTCGCCCGCCTTCTTGCGACAAGAGTACGCGTATTGCCCAGTCTCCCCGCGTGTGCTAGTTAGCGTGTCGCCTCACTAATGCTTTACAAAAAAACCTCTCACAGTTCCGCAACCACAGCCACTATTCTGATTCGTGCTAAATTTCACAGTTGTTACTGCAATCTCCTATAATGTTCTCCTTACACCACGTAGACTCGCTACTTTATCATTTCCCACTTTCTAACACCTCCAGAACTACCGCTTCTCTCCCTCAACTATTCCGCTACCTTACTCCACTTCTCACCTCGGCGTCTCACACAAGAAGGGCTCTTTTCCTCGCTGCTCCGCCGTTTAAATGTTGTGACGTCGCTGCTACGCCGTGACGTCACGGTACAACCTTACTGCCCTGCCCATATTGCGGAAGTGCACCGCCGCCGCGCTTCGGGCCGCAACTAACAGGTAGCGCCTTTTTCGATCAGTAACCGACGTTTGGTTTTACCTACGCTCTCCACGTCTCCGCCGACGCTGCGTGGGCGTTGTGGGGTTTGTGGCGATGCCCAAACGTCACTAATATATATATATATATATATATATATATATATATATATATATATATATTTTCGGCACAGACCACCACGAGGTATTTCGGCCATAATCCCTTTCAGCCACAGGAAGTCGAACAAAGGGACGGAAATGCCCAACGGCTTGTCAAACCCACGCCAAGGAAAAACCCCTGACGTCATGGGAAGGGCGCGTTTCGTCTTGTGAAAGGGCGCGAAGGCCTACGTCACAGGGCGGTTAATAGACTAGGCAGATGGCGCTACTTGACGGTTCGTACGCCAAGATGAGACAAGTCACGTGACGCACAACCCGATGCGTGATTGGCGGAGAGCCACCGCATCATCGGGACGGGAGAGGGAATGGCGCGTGCCATAAATAGGGAGATAGGGCTTCCACAGTCTTCTTATTTGAAAATTCTTCGGTGAGCGAGCCTCTGCTCTTTCTGAGTGAGTCGGAAATTTATCGCTCCTGGCTCGGCTCCTCTTGAGTATCGCGTCGCTGTATGACTGCCGAGTGCCGCGATCAGTGTCTCGCGCTGAGGCGTTAGCCGCCGAACGTGAACTGGTACAAGCGTGGACGTTACCGCGTGTACGCACGCATGCGTGTCCGTCCCACATGTGCGGGCACCACCCGAAGCAACGGAAGACGGAAGGCGCCTTCCCTGAGGCATCGCTCTCGCCACGCCGCCACTTCAGCGAGTTGCGAGGGAGACCCGGCCTCGACTGGAGCTGACTGAGCCTCGCTGCTACCGGAGACAAACGCCTACCAGCGCCGGACACGGAGCATTCGGGTGAGATCGCCAAATGGGGCAACCGCCCACGAACATTTAAATCAAAAGGTGGAGAGAAAGACGGTTAAGAGAGAGAGGAATAGTCAGAGCGCAGTAGGCGTCAATTGTAATTTAGTGCTGATATGATGTATGGGGCATAAGTATTTATCTTGGGTGGGTATTAGTATCATTAAAGCAATATTTATTATATAATCAGCTCGTTCAATGATAGAAAACCAGAATCCAGTCATGCATGTCTCCCGAATCCTCTGCCAGATTCTATAAGTGGCTACGCAGGTGAGTTCTCACTACCACTGGCAGCCGGGCAAGCAGCCAGCCCACGTTGGACAGGGCAGAAGCTCACTATATATATATATATGCGTGTGAGTATACTGAAACGTTTATTTTATTTAATTACTAATAATTAAAACGTCAATCTAACCAATTTCCGATTTATAAACAAAGAGTAAAGGTTACACTTGAATTCTTGACTATCGATTACTATCGTCAGATATATTACAAATAAATGAAAATCCCGCTACCTCGGACGTCGGGTTCTTATGAAATAATTGTTGCTACTTTACTGCGCAACCAATTACTCAATCTGCCATCCATACGGAGTGGCGAAGAATTTGAAAATCTAAAATGTCTACCCTAGGATTGCACGTAATGGCAAATGAAAATCGGCTTTCTTTGAAACAATGAATTTTAATTTATTTTGCATGCCAAAAGTTGTTAACTATTATCAATTATTACAAGTTATTGTTAGGTCATGACCATCTTCTACTTATTGCAATAACAGCGTTATAGAACCTTTTATCCTTTTTTGTCTCTTCGCGCGACCGTTGCTCGATGTTGCCACGTAGAATAATCCAATTTTTTTCTTGTCGAAGTCGACGATGATCAGCGACCAAGTCGAAACTTCCTCCAACCACTTCACAAACACTGCCTATTCTCTTAATCTTGCGCCTCAGATGGGCACCTGTTTCAAAGTGATTACTTTTTCCAAGTCGGAATAATATCCTTCTAATATTATTTTCTATCACCTAACCTGGCAATGCACAATTCGCTGGTAAAATTTCTAAGTCAAGTCTTGCAACGTCACCGCGAAAATATTCAAAGTTCACTTTCCAGTTCATTCATGAAAATATTACATGTCCGAGTTTGCAATGGTACAACACGTGAATTTTACAAATTCCAGTTGCACACCTAATCCGGTAATATTCTAAGTTGAGGTTCAATGTTCACTCTCACGAAATATTACAAGTCCCAATTTGATAATTAACCTCAGGAAAAACAGCACAAGCGATCCGCTTACCACCACGACAGGAGTCGGAATGCCCTAATTCCCAATCTGATCCACCCTTCAAAGCTCGCCGTGTTTTTCTCTTATTTTCGCGTTACTATGGTGTACCCTATGCGTATCTGCAACACAGAAACCCACGTCTCAGGACGAACTCGCGTTGCTATGGTGTCATCTGGGTATCTGTACCATAGAAACCCACTGCTCAGAACGAACTCGCATTGCTATGGTGTACCTTCTGCGTATCTGCACCATAGTAATCTACGTCTTTTGCAATACTTTGACCTCTATTTGCCTAACCAAAAAATTGTAATATATTCTAGGTATCTTAGGTAAAAACAGTAATATATTCTTAGAAAGTATTGCACAAATTAAACCCTTTACACTGTCACAGAAAAGAGAACAAAAAAATACGAAATTGTTAACTGCGCGCTAGGACGCATGCAAATCTACTAGAGGTAATATCTCTTAGAAAAATTGCAAAAAATGTTTTCTTAATGATTTCACTCTTCACCTAACTTGTGATCATTTGCCTTATAACACCCGTGCACGGAGTTGTTTGACCAATATTAATTAATGAAACTTAACTTTTCCTACACTTCCTGGATTAATTTACCAGTACACATTATCACAGGTCTTACTGCTATTCACATACAAAATTTTCCTCGCCAATAATCACATACACAAAATGAGGAACACAAATTAACTATCTTTACTACAGCTTCTAAATGAAATGTATCACCGGCGTACGAGGTTATATCAAATACTTCGCCGTTACTCAGTTTTAAGACGAACACGCAAAATTTAGTATTCTGCCTTCTGGCGCTAACACTACCTTTCTAGTTCCTATCTCCCACTTCAATTTTATGCAAATTTGGAAATCCAACCGTGCCACCACTCGCGTTCCTACCACGTAGCCCGCTTCGGTGCCGCTCCGAAGGCCACCCTATCTTCTTTGCGCCCGCCACCAGATACAGGGACCAGTCTTCTTTGCGCCCGCCACCAGATCCACGGACCAGACAGTCTTTTTAACGCCCGCTACCAGATCCACGTCTCGTCTTAATTTCGCCCGCCTATCTTGCGACACGCGTACGCGTATTGCCCAGTCTCTCTGCGTGTGCTAGCTGGCGTGTCGTTTCACTAATGCTTCATAAAACAGGCACAGTTCCGCAGTCGCGGCCACTATTCTGCTCCGTCCTAAATTTTCACAGTTCTTACAACCGTCTCATACAGTGTTCTACTTAAATCACGTAGCCTCGTTACTATATCACTTCTCCCACTTCCTAACGCCTCAATAACTACTACGGCTTCTCTCCAACAACTACCCCGCTATCTTACTCGACCTCTCACCTCGGCGTCTCACACAAGAAGCGCCTTTTCTTCGCTGCTCCGCCCTTTAAATTGTGACGTGACGTCACGGTGCAACCCTGCCGCGCTGCCCATAATGCGGAAGTACACCGCCGCCGCGCTTCAGGCCGCAACTAATAGGTAGCGTCTTTTGCGATCTGTAATCGTATGTAATATATATATATATATATATATATATATATATATATATATATATATATATATATATAGTAACACCCTCACCTACTTACTTTACCTGCTTTATTACACGTGGTGGGTCGTGATAGCATGAATGCTCGTGAAGCGAGCTTACAATTCTCAGGAAGCAGGATCTTTCAGGTATGAGAAAGGTCTGAACCCTTAACACAATGAATCAAATAAAAATACGAGTAATGTGAACATATATTCAATGAGAAAATTTACAGTGACGCAATTTCACAACAGGTTATTTCACTTTAAGTAGCTGGTCACTGAAAAATGAAACAAGACAAAAAAACAAAAAAAAACATATAGGCGTCACCTCGACAGCCTGAACACACTTTCATCAACTACAATTTACGATTAGATCACTCCTTTCTAAGTTTTCCACAACTAAATTATTTACTCTTTTGGCCTCTAGTTTTCCGTGCACGGCTTTTTGTTTCAAATGGATTTGATACTTGTTTCAAAGAAACCCCTTTCACAGGTGCTAGCCTTGGGGTTCGCACTCACTATGATATTGAACACAAAAAAATATACGTGGCATTCACGTTACTTAATTCATACCCCTTTACATGTCACAAAAGCAATTACTTGAAAACACAATACAACAAATTGATCTTTCTGGATGATATTCACTGTACAACATATAAAAATTCTGAATCATTTATGTAAAATTGTACAAGGTAAGCCTCTTTAAATGAATCTACTGACACGTGCAGTAAATGGCCTGCAAACTGCCACTCACACAGTTCGAAATACTTCTCCCTCCTATTTTAGACGTTTCACCCACTTTTAACACTGATTGTCGTGTATTTACCACTATCCTCTTTCCCAGCTGAACGCTGCATAAACGTTGCCAGTTCCTTTACCTCACCCGCTCCGCGTCGCTGGCCTGTCGGTAATCTTGGGGATTTTCTGCCGCTCGCCCCGCGTTGCCGCATCGTCTTCGCGTGCTGTGCTGCGACGAAAGCAGTTCCTTCCGCTCGAACGCCGCCAAGCCATCAATTTCCACACCTTTCTCTCGTTCTGAACCCGTACTATCCTCGCTCTAGACCAAGTCCTTCTCGCCTACGCTTCTTTCTTCCTGGGTTCGTCCGTCTTCCACTACCTCGTACACGTTCGTTCGCGCTTCCAGCCTCGAAATGATTAATGTTGCAAGAGTTATGCTCAAATGCTCGGCCGACTTACCACACTTTAGGCATGTGTGGTCTCAGCGTGCAATGTGAGATGCTGGATTTAATTAATGTCCTTCTGCGCGAATTTTACAACTTTTGAAGTTATTTCGACGTCAAACAGTTATTTTACTTGCTCTCCGAATTATTGTGACTGCAACGAATGATTTTGCACTCTATTCCCTAATTACTTCACTTTTCTAAGATACGCTTTCCGAGCTAGCTTTTAACTATCAAGTTAAAATAAACTCCTATACTATCTATTTCTTCTGGTCGCCGTCGCTGTTACCGTACAAGAGAGCTTCTTCTGGTCGCCGTCACAGTTGTTGTAAAAGAGAGTTCCTCCGATCGCCGCCGCAGTTGTCGTAAAAGAGAGTTCCTCCGAGGCGCGCCGCGATACTTACGTTACTCGCGCCTGGGGAAATGTTGGAGGGGTGCATATTCTCCTCCTTTCGTAACCTCTCGGAAGAAACATTACCCACTAGTTCGGGCGTCGCAGTTTGAAAAGCTGTGGGCAGATGGCGCGTTTACCGGCCATCGCTCCGCCGCGTACCCTAGTTATGTATGTGTGTATATATATATATATATATATATATATATATATATATATATATATATATATATATTGAGATATACAAATTTTCTCTCTACTTTAATATCTCGCAAAGATCTTAGCGTCCGGCTTGCTGGGTCAATGGGTCACGATATATTATAATCCTTATTACCTTTATAAGGGATTATAGGATCCGCAGACTATACAGCGCTGCTGGGAATCTGAAATAGAATGATTCTAATTCCTAGTTCATTACTGTTTGGATTGACTAAATGAAAGATCACTTTCTTTTCTAAAGAACAAAATTTAACAAAGTTTATTGTTACCTTTTTGCAAACAATATAGTGAATTTAATACATGATTTTAATGTTAGGCCTTTGATCAAGATATCTTTGAATTTAGAATTTTATACCGCGGTTAACTTATCTTTTCTTCGTTGATGTCCCTCGAAGACTTCTCAGTCGAAATATCTTGCGAGCTTGCCGTAGTCCAAAGTTCCAAGAAATCCTCTTCTGCTCCTATCCAAGATGGTGTCAAACTATCAAAATTATCAGTCCTGATTACGTCCTATGACATAGTCCCGAAACCTATAACTCGATTACCACTCCCGACGAAGTCCCAATTTATGCATCAATATTACTTTCACATGCAATATCTGCAATATTATTTGCTGTCCTTCAAATTTCACAATCTGATAACCCGACTCTGACTATCTGCACTACCTCGCTCCCTCTCACGACCCACGATCCGTTCAGACACGCGATGCCGGTCAGAATGAATTCTTCTTGCATGATTCACCCCTCGAAGCTTCCTATTAAACTCCCTTCTTTTTTTTCATAACATTTGACCGTCCTTCTCTCACCCAGCCAATCCATGCGTTCGTTATATTTTGATGTAGCTAACCTTTCGATCGTCTAAACTTCTTAATGCATATTCCACCATATTGTCTTCAAATAAATGTTAGTTTATATTCATGTGACATATCGGTATGTCACAGCTTCCCCTCTCCAAGCGTCATTTGGTTTGCTACAACCTAACTAAATGACAAGACTAAAACTGAACACTTTCTTCTTGCTTCTTCACACTAAACGACATTAACACTTTACACTTTGCACTGCACTAGGTCTTGTTTCTTGCTGCCTTAAAACTATTTACATTTTCCTTTCGGAATGTGCCAACAATAACCATTTCACCAGGTATTCTAATAACCGTTTCTGCCTAATATTTGCTCCTCATTAACTTCATTGAATACCCATACACATTAAATTAAACTCCCTACACAAACTGACAAATACACATAACAACAAAACAATAACAAAAGAAAAACTATTACTCCTAATATTTACAACTATTTACAAATCTGTCATGACCAGAATATTTAATCATGCGTGTCGTCCCTCATATACGGCTTCATGTTCCTGTAGTTATATGTTCCCATTTGTCGTCCGTTTTCATCATTCAAAATCGCAGCATTCTTGCTTAATACTTTACAAATTCGGTACGGACCTTTATACAACGAGAAAAATTTATAAAATAGCTTCTTATCCGCTGACGACACTTGAGGTACTCTAATTAACACTTCATCACCCTCCTTATACTCGCCTCGAAAGCATTGCTTCTGTTTTAGCTTTCTTTTGGCTGCTGCCTCCCTCAAATTGTCATAAATTATTCGCGTATCTCTCACATCATCTGGGATCCCACTTATATCTGGTGGTATCCTAATCCTTCGAAACGGATCATTTTTTCTTTCCTACCCATGTGGACCTCTATAGGCGTGCTTCGCGTGCTCCCATGCGGAACATTATTCAAAACGTAGTTCAATACTGGAACGGCCTCCATCCATCGGTTATGGCTTTCCGAAATGTAGACTCTAAATAAACGCGAAATCTCCTTCATAATTCTTTCGCTGGGGTTAGCTTGAGGATTCCGTACCGTCGTGTAACATATTTGGATACCAATTCTTCCCATGTCTTGTTCCCATTTTCCACTAGTAAATTGCGTCCCCAGATCACTAATATTCTTTAATCCAAAGGCCATCCTCTGAAAACTATACGTATTGCCTTCAAATGAAAAACTGACAAATTTTTGCGATTCTGGGTGTAGTCCAATTTGCCAGTACGACGCAGTAAAATCCAGTCCCGTGAATATCCGAGCTCCTTTTACCTTCCACATCATTTCATCTAATTTCGGCGGTTTTTCATGACGAGCGATGGTCTTGCTATTGAGTTTCCTAGCATCCACACAAAATCTGATCTTATTGTCTTTCTTACGAACTATCACTATTGGGCTTACATACGGTGTCATCGATTTTTTTATTATACCATCCTCAAGCATCGTGTTTATTTGTTTACGTACTTCGCTTTTATATACATGGGGGATTGGATATTGTTTCAGATTAAAAGGTTCCTCATCCATCAATTCAATTTTAAATTGATATCCCTTTACCGGCTCCCTTGAACTTCCAAAAATATCTTTATATTCATTGACTAACATTTCAATTGCTTCACTAGCATCTATTCCGTTTTCGTCGACCGCGCCCTCTGCTGCCGCGTGGATCTGGTCCCTGGTCTCTTCAATTTGTTCCGCAATATCGCAAATACACATATCTTCGCCCTCCTGGTCTTTGATCCCTAAACAATGTTGTTGCCCTTTGTCACCTCGTAACAATATACTCCTGTTACCTATGTCGACCTTGGCGTCATACATTTTTAGGCCATCAATCCCCAAAATAATTGGACGAATCAAATTCTTCACTACAATTGCCGGAAACTGAATTGTCATCCCTTGGACTTCCACTTCCACCCAAATTTGCCGACTTCTCGTTTCGATGCGCCTTCCATTAGCTGTCCGAATATCCAAACTCCTAGTGGGTAGCTCCTCAATTTTATTTCCCTTTTTCTTTAACTGCTCATATAATTTTTCCGACACTGCACAAACATTAGCACCTGTGTCAATTAAAATGTCTACAGGTATATTCCGAAATATCCCCTTCAAAATTAAACACGTGCTATTCTCCGCCCGTTCGTCCGTATCTTCCCTTAATAAATCTTCCGCCGATACTTCAATGCTATTCAACTCCTTAAGAACCATCACGCCCTCATTATCATCGTTCGAAGTATCCCGCCCATTTACTTCGAACACTGGGAGTTTTCCTGTTCAATCGCATTAATTTCCACATGTTCCCGTTTATTGTCCTCTTTGAACCTCCGCGGATACCCGTTTCCTGTCTTTTTATTTTCCATTTTAGTACTATTTCCCCTGTCATCCTTTCTTTCTGAGCTATAATTTCCTTGGCGGTTGTAATTATTCATTGTTTTTCCCGTTCCATTGTTATTCTCGTTCCTGCTTTCTTTATATTGATACCCGTTACTACGATCATAATCACTATTCAATGTCTGGTCGAATCGACTTAAACGTTCGACCAGATCCTCAGAATCAATAGGCATGGAGTTCCATAATAAATTTTGGATATTTACAGGCAACTGACGAATAATAATTCTAATTAATTCATTGCTATCCATTCTGTCTTCGCATGCCTTGAATGCTGCTATTTTACGTGTTGCGAAGTCACACATATTCTCGGCTCCACCCTTCTTATACCTTTCACTCATTAATTTGTATTTTAGATCAAACTTGTGGCTTTCGTTCCAATATCTTTTTAAGAATTTATCCTTCCATTCCTTATAATTAGTCGGTTCCGGTACTAAAGAGGTCAACCAATGATGTGCCTTGGACGACATGGCTTGTTCTACTATATGCAATTTTAATCGTTCGGGGATATTATTTATCATAAAATAATTCTCTAATTTTGAAATAAACGACCACGGTTGTTCTTTCATATCACCATGAAATTTTAGGTGGCTTGGTATTACAAGCGCCGATGCATTCATTGCTATATTTCCCTGCGAACGTATGAATTCGTTTTCTAACTGTTCAATCTTGTCCTTAATGTCCGACATGTATTTCCCAGATTCAGATTCTTGCACCATTTTAATGTTTCTAAGTCCCTCCTGTATTCGTTTTTCTAATTTACTATCCAAATTAACTAATTTAGATTCTATGTTTTCAATTCTTTCGCCATGTTGAAGCGACATTGCGTTTAAATTATCTACACGCGATTCGACGATTGTCAACTTTTCGCATTGTTGGTCATGTAATTGTCCCAATGTCACAACGCTCTCCTGTAAATTATTAACTTTGGAATTAATTTTGTCGCCAGATTCTTTTAATTCCCTCTGCATTTGGTCGACTTGATTATTAAAAGACTCAATTTTACTATGAATAATATTGAATTCAGCCGATGTATCCACCCGTAATTGCACTATTTCCTCGTGTGACTTGCCAGTTGCAGCCATTATTTCCTTTTCTTGTGGTTCAATCTCAATAATTTCACGCGAGTTTTCTCCCTCGGGATTAGTATTAGCAGACGCCATATCATCTACATTAACATTCTCCATACGCAATTTTTTGCTCCTAGTATCCATTTTGAATTCTAATACCAATTAAAATCTCTCTGTTAAATTATTTTAAAATCACACCAATGAAATGGTCTTGGCTCTTTCTTATAATTAACAATTAATTTCAAATGTCAATCCATAAATTTCAGATTCCCTTTGGATTACTTTATTATAATTTATAAGACTAATTTTATCCGTGTCACCAATTGTTATAAATTATAACAAATTATGCATCACGTTGGCGCGCCATTTTGAGATATACAAATTTTCTCTCTACTTTAATATCTTGCAAAGATCTTAGCGTCCGGCTTGCTGGGTCAATGGGTCACGATATATTATAATCCTTATTACCTTTATAAGGGATTATAGGATCCGCAGACTGTACAGCGCTGCTGGGAATCTGAAATAGAATGATTCTAATTCCTAGTTCATTACTGTTTGGATTGACTAAATGAAAGATCACTTTCTTTTCTAAAGAACAAAATTTAACAAAGTTTATTGTTACCCTTTTGCAAACAATATAGGGAATTTAATAATGATTTTGATGTTAGGCCTTTTATTAAGATATCTTTGAATTTAGAGTTTTATACCGCGGTTAACTTATCTATTCTTCGTTGATGTCCCTCGAAGACTTCTCAGTCGAAATATCTTGCGAGCTTGCCGTAGTCCAAAGTTCCAAGAAATCCTCTTCTGCTCCTATCCAAGATGGTGTCAAACTATCAAAATTATCAGTCCTGATTACGTCCTATGACATAGTCCCGAAGCCTATAACTCGATTACCACTCCCGACGAAGTCCCAATTTATGCATCAATATTACTTTCACATGCAATATCTGCAATATTATTTGCTGTCCTTCAAATTTCACAATCTGATAACCCGACTCTGACTATCTGCACTACCTCGCTCCCTCTCACGCCCCACGATCCGTTCAGACACGCGATGCCGGTCAGAATCAATTCTTCTTGCATGATTCACCCCTCGAAGCTTCCTATTAAACTCCCTTCTTTTTTTTTATAACATTTGACCGTCCTTCTCTCACCCAGCCAATCCATGCGTTCGTTATATTTTGATGTAGCTAACCTTTCGATCGTCTAAACTTCTTAATGCATATTCCACCATATTGTCTTCAAATAAATGTTAGTTTATATTCATGTGACATATCGGTATGTCACAATATATATATATATATATATATATATATATATATATATATATATATATATATATATTCACCCCCCCCTTCGTTTCACTCACCCCCTTCCTGTGCTGTGGGTCATATCTGCTGAAAACAGAACAGGCCGCGTCTTCATTCATAGTTTCCTTCTTTTACAGTTAACTTACGATGCCCCTCAGCGTAGAGCAACGCGGCTTTGTGGTGGAGTATTTCCAAACGCAATCCTTCAATGAGTACCGGTAAGCTTTCAGAGAAAAAATTTCATCTGAGTGTGTGAATTTTAGTGAGAAGACTTAGCTTCATCTGGATGGATATGTTAACCATCAAAACAGTAGTCTCTGGGGGTACCGAGAGATCATAGGGAACACTAGAGAGACCATTGCATTAAAAAAAGATTGGTGTATGGTGTGCCATTTATCGACGCTGATTAATTGGTCTGTTGTTTTTTAAAGAAACAGTAACGGCGGATGCATATCAGAAAAAAATATTAAAAATTATAATAAATTTTTATTATATTTTAATTAATTATTTTTAAAGTAACCTTCTTCAATAATAATAAAAATATTAATAATAACAATTAATAATAATAACACACATTTATTCCGCGAATCTGAATTTATAATTTAATAATATTTATTTAAAACAGAAAAGTATAAAACATATACATTTCTGGAGTGTATGTATCTTGTTATGAAACTAAAACAAAAGTTTACTTTTAAATTTACCTCAATGTATATTTTACATGGCAAGTTTATATCACTTTTAAAGAATACACGAAGGAATCATCGTTCTAGGCAATTCAACTTTCTTTCCACGCCAAACAAGTAGGTGCGTGCCTTTCTCTTTGAACTCGCCTGTCACCTGTTCTCCTCAGGATGGCGTTAGTGGGAGAGGATTAGGTGTACTGTAAGACAGTTTACCTGCTTGCAACCCCCAACCCCCGGCCGCTATCCGACCCGCTCAAACATTGTTGCCAAGCATTTCGCTGTGCCTGCTGTGGGTTGCGTTTTATACTGATCACCCGGTATATGTATATGTATATATAATAGTAATATATATATATATATATATATATATATATATATATATATATATATATATATATACACATAACGCGTAATGTAGCGCGTTCTGTCGTGTCATTGTCGGTCGTCCCCTCACTAAATCACTGTGCATTGGACTGTTGCTCGGTCGCGTCGGTGCTTGTACCATGGCGCCAACACACCAGCCACAAATTTCCGAACCGCCGCAAACTTATCAACATCATGAAATGGTTTCGTGAATTGTCCCAAAACGTCGAGAGTGGCATGCTGTCACCTCACCTAGGGAACAGAAAAGCGAACGCTAGAAAACAGATTCAACTGGGTGAAACGGCAACTCGATGTCATTTGTGGTGATTTCGATGTTCCACAAACCATTGAGTTGCGTGTTTTGCAAAAATAGTTTCGAAATGCATTTCTTGTCATATTAGACCACATGATTATTTCTCAACAAGAATAATTTGCTAAGGGAGATCAATGATTACTCACTGTTCCCTTAAATACCTTTATTTGGGGACGAGATAATGTTCTGGAAGGGAAAAATACTATTAATTACGTCACAGTTGAAGAAAAATCTACATTCAATTCTACATTCGTTTACCACATTATCTAATGGACCCTATCATTAGTCAGAAGTCTCCCAAAATGTATCTCAAATAATCAATGAACTCAATATTTTAATGATCGACATTTTAGCTACAAAATGCTATTCGTATACGCCATTACTGAAATGTTAAATGTAAAGGAAGTAATGTGTTCCATTTGCATCCACTGATCTAAACTGTTACGAAACGATTAAAAAATAATTTATTATTATTATTAAATTATTTTGCAAACAATGTACTTCTAATACTTCTGCTATGCTGTGCAAATATCTTATACCTAAACTGTTTGTAGCAACTCGTCATGTTTATTATATAGGAGTTTTCTAAAAACACTTTATAAGTAAACTTGACTTTTTTGATACGTGCATTGCCAATAACGTGCTTTGCAACATTGAATCAATTTATCTCAAAGATATTAAATGGTATGCATTGCTATAGCAATAATGTCAATTCATTTAACTTTATCACTAAGATGTCGGTACATTCGATCAGCTTTGTGTTGTCGCATTACACTCATTGAAATATAATTATTGGACATACAATCACAAATTAGAGGAAATAACCTTGAAAAAGAGTTTGTCGCACTGAAGTTCTATTTTCCATGCCACTTCCTAAATTTATTGATGATACTCTCTCTCCCTTCTTATAGATCAGTTGAGGCATCATGTTTATCGTACCAAGATGGTCTTGGTACGTAAATATACTGCTTAATGCAGCTAATTTTTTAGAAGGCCTCTTAGGAATGATCGGGCACATTTACGAAACGATCAACAACCTTAGAACTCAATGAACGTCATCAATCTGTCAATATCAACTTGCTAGAATGAATTTTATTGAAATTACTGGTTAGAAAGAAACTCTTGCGTCAGCCAAGCGTGTTTGCGACGTCCAATTTGAAGCTCTGGCCAAGCTGCGGACAGCAGGTGGCTGATGTAACAACACAGATTTGAAATATAGTGACAATAATTTTAGGACTCATGTCTATCTTCAGTGCTTGTCTAGAAATAAGCAGTTAAACAACTCTCGCATATTTTGTCGCATAATTTGCAACTTGCAAATTTGGAAAGTTCAGATTGTTCGACGAAAATGAGATCTGCGTCATTGATAAGCAGTTTTACTCTAACCGAGAAAATTTTTTAAGAAAGCATTTCGAGATGTGTTGAGATTTTTTGTATACATTGCTTTTATTTCAAGCAAAATTACGCAAATACATATGGGGGTTCTTGTATTTACGT
The DNA here is from genome assembly GCA_011170035.1 of Teleogryllus occipitalis. NCBI lineage: Eukaryota > Metazoa > Arthropoda > Insecta > Orthoptera > Gryllidae > Teleogryllus > Teleogryllus occipitalis. The sequence goes on from BLKR01003867.1 coordinate 19,516, forward strand.
TAGAAATAACATTGATTCTATCTCCTTGACGGAATTAAATGTGTATTCCGTTGAATATGTTTTCGAAATTTCAGTTGTACATATAACAAAGTCAGCAATCGCTCTTTTGAATCTATTATTGTATGCGGAGATTTTAACATTGATTTTCTGGTCGAATCATGCGAAAAAGAACAGTTTTTCAATTTAATTAATTCCTTCAATTTAGATATTACAATTAATGTACCTACACGGATCACCCTAAAGTCGATGCAGGCAATCGATCAAATTATAATTAACAACATTACTACTCGATATGAAGTTCAAACAAAAGATTTAGAATACAGTGATCACGATGCACAAATTCTTACCATTATAAGAAATGCGAATACTGACACAATAAATATTTCAAGTATGACTAGATTTTTTACTAAAAGTAAGATGAAATTATTCATTGATTACTTGATGCAGGAGTCATGAGACGCGGTTTATAATAGTTGATACAAACGATAAATATAATTCTTTTCTTCAACGCTTTCATTACATTTTAACGCTTGCTTTCCTCTTCAATAAAGAAAATTAAATACTTCACGGAAAAGCAATTCTTGGATAACACAAGGTATTAAAACAAGGTTTTTACATGAGTAAAAACAAGCGAATTCTTTCTTTCATTTCTAAACGTCATAACGTATCTCAAGAATTCCTCCTCTACTTTAAAAAATACAAATCATTGTTAAGAAAATTCATAAGGCAGGCTAAAATCATGAAACACGATCAGAATATTTTGAACTCAAATAACAAAACAAAAGCTATGTGGCATATAATAAAAAATACGACAAAATCAACTGGAAACCTTGTAGAGAATGTTGTTTTAAAATATAACGATATAAATATAAACGATCCTGCAACAGTAGCTAGTCTCTTGAACCAATACTTTTCGAGAATTGCTACCGATCTCATTAAGCGATTTAAGCCACAAAATCCAATAACAGACATTTCCCAAAAAATGTTAGACACAATGTTCGTTTCTGAAACTTCTTCCCATGAAATTCTCAAATTAATCGGTAAACTAAAAAATAAATATTCGTCCGGTTTAGATGAATTCCCGGATTCTTTGTTAAAGACCTGTGCGCCTACCATTATTCACCCGTTAACTCACATATTTAATGTATTCTTATACACCGGAACGTTTCCCGATATTTTCAAAACTGATAAACTGCTAAAAATAAGCCGCTCTTCAAAAAAGGCAACAAAAATGAAATTCAAAATTATCGGCCCATTTCTCTTCTATCAGGTTTTTCAAAAATATTAGAGTGACTTTTTTACGTACGAATGGAAACCTTTCTCAGTAAACACGACGTGCTTTCAGATTGCCAACACGGATTCAGAAAATCAAAATCTACGGAAACAGCCATATGTTCCTTTCTTAAAAATGTCGCCTCATCATTGGATCAAAACGCGGCACTTATTGGATCATTTTTAGATCTCTCAAAAGCTTTTGACGTCATTGATCATGTCATTTTACTTTCAAAATTACCTTCATATGGAATCCGTGGTATTGCCCTAGATAGGTTATGCTCGTACCTTAAACAACGATCTCAGAGAGTGGAAATACCTTACTGGAATGATGGAACATACGTACGCACCTTTCCCACTCTTTGCCCACTGCACGTGGAGTTCCTCAAGGATCGATTTTAGGCCCTATTTTGTTCCTACTTTACGTAAACGATATGCCCTCGACGATTCGAAACGGAAAAACTGTTCTCTTTGCGGATGATACGAACATCCTTTGCAATAAAGACCGTAAATAGTTCAATATCAAATGTTTCAAATTGGTTCCGAAATAACAAATTAATAGTAAACGAAAAGGAAACGGTTTTAATGACGTTTTCCATTTCAAATAAACCATTCTGTGCTCCATTGAAACTGAACGGTGTACCATTGACTGATATTAAGAATACAAAATTTTTAGGTCTCTCAATTCAGTCAAACCTTAAATGGAACGTCCATTTAAATGAATAGAACACAAAATTAAGTTTATTAAGCTACGCGTTCAGAATTCTTGCAAATTTAGTCAGCCTTCACACTTCAGCCTACTGCTCGTTGTGTATATTTCCCGAATGTTCATTCCCGCCTGACATATGGCATAATATTCTAGGGAAATACATCTTATAGCTCCCAGACATTTAGATTACAAAACAGATTTGTGCGAATAATAACCAAATCCCACCCACGTGATTCTTGTAAGCCTCTCTTTATTAAACTAGGAATTTTACCTTTGCCTGGTCTGTCGATTTACGAATCAGTGGTTTTTGTCAGAAATTATTTGCTTAAGGGCGGGAATATATTTTCAGTAAACGCCGATGTCTATTACTATAACACTCGACGTAGAAATCATATTCATCAGGTGACAGTATCAACAGCTCATTACAAAACATTCAGACACAATACATGTACATTATTTTACAACACTTTTCCAGATGACATTAAACGATTAAATTCGAGAGAAAAGTTTAAATCCCAAGTGAAATCGTTTCTGCTGCATAACTGTTTCTATACAATTAGAGACTAGACTGAGCATTACAAGGAAAGTAACATTAATTTTAACAATGACACTTAATGCATTATTTACCCTTTGGACTGTATAAATGTGTATAAAGAACCTGTAACAAGTATTGTACTGCAGCCTCCGGGTCAATGACCTCCATCTCGATCAGGTTTTTCGTCCAGTTTCCCTGATTCTTTGAGCAAATGCTGAGATGGCCCCTTGTTTTGCTTCTGGATATAAATGTAACTTCATTATCTGTGCACGTCTTCTAGAATTCAGTGGGAAATATAGTTCTTCAAATGATCGTTTCCATGATGTCGCGTCAGGAAGTATTATTGCTTGACGAAGGACATGCTGGATAAGAGCCCAAAATGTATGAGTATTGCTGATTTATCTTTGGAAATAGATTTTATTACATCGGAACGTTTTTTTTTTTTTGTTGTTTTCCTTCAAATTCAAAATATATATGGCTTAGTATAGGAATCACAAAATTTTGAAAACGTGCATAATATTCACTTCTCCCAATAGGACGTCATACACATAGGACGTTTTTAACTGTTTTTTTGACGTAAATAAATAAATACTACTAGTATTTTTTTAAATGCTTATGACCTTATTTAAAGATCTAATTTTTAGAACATATTTCATTAAACAAAAATCTCTATTCGCCATGGCAATAGTGTCGTAGCGATCTCGGACCGAAGGATCCCGGGTTGAAGTCTCCCCTCGGGCATGGTTGTATTTATGTACTATCCTTTCACCCCTTATCATCACCAAATCGTTTCATCTTCACAGTAACCATAAAGTTAACTCCAATAGTGGTCGCTAAAGGCCTAGATGTTTATGCGACCCTAAATCACAAAGAAAAAAATCTCTATCTTTAAAATTGTTGTTCTCTATCTGTAAAATTGTTGCTGTTTTCAAAAATACGACTTAAGCAAAAATGGGACCATATAAGAATTTTCTCTATTAAAGAAAAAAATTAAGAAAATATTTGGTACCATCTTTGATAAAATAATTGTTTAAGAATTATCTGTAATTCTCGCCAAACACGAAAACTGCTCGCATTTTTGAAAATTTGTACGTGATCGGTCCTTGATAAACATATTTTATTGAAAAAGAAGATGTTTTTAATATTGTAGTTGTTTGAAGACATCGAAAAAATTCAACCTTTTTTAATTTTCGAAAATTCAGAGAGTTCAACAAAAATACCATTTTCAAACGACTTTAGACTGCGAGAAGAAAAAATAAAAAAATTGGAGTCATTTTTGAGAAAATTTTGAAAACATATTGCAATGATTTGTGAGGCTAGCCCGCAAGAATGCATAGAACACGGAACTTTTATGTAATCAAAGAGAAACTAAGAATGAAATAAACAATAGTCAACAGCGCCGCGTAATAATAATTGTCAGGAAAGTAATAGAAAACGTAAAGGGCGGAAATGGGCGTTATAAACAGTGAATAGAACCCAAATTCAGGAACATTTTAAAACAAAAATCACATTATTCGAGCCACGGGTTCCGAAAATATCATAAATTGTGTAAATTGCATGTATAACACGGAGAAGATTGAAAATATGGCACCCATTGTTGTACTTCTGTAAGTATATAACGAGACGGTTTTTATTGAATATCCAGCGAATGCCTGGATGGAGTTTGGCCAAACTTTCGGAAATTATAGAGAAAAATATTTAGATCAGGGCAAAATTAGTCGCATCACGGGAAAATTTATGTGGGGCTCGTAATAAATTAATATTCAAGTTCATAGCATAGAGGATTAAGAAAGAATTGAAAGAGCGGCCTAAGAGGTAAATGACGTCATCACGATCTGAGAAGACGAAAATAATGGTTTTTGAGAAAAGGAAGACAGGAAAAGGGAATTTGGTAACGTGACAATAACCAAATAAAATTTAGAGAAATTATGAAGCCGATAGTAAGATGCAAGACGCCCGAAAACAGTGAAAACATAAATATTTTCGAATATTTCTTATAGTGATGGGCATGTGTTTGAAAGAAGACAGTCGCAGGGAATTGTAGACCAACAATGTAAAATGTTTTACAGACAGAGAACGAGTCGAGCGTTGATGGTGAACGCACGTATTTGATGCTATGCTAGATTTTTGAGAAATTTCGCGAAATTATTTTGCAAAAGTTTTAATTCATGTTCAGTTATGTAAAATCAGTTATTTAGACGATGTGGAACTGAAATTTAATTTAATTTGTTTCGAAATTCACGGAAAAATTAGCATGGACATTATTCCCGCAAGTTAGCCGCGGGGAACATAAGCGTCGTAAAATTTAAATACGTCGCGAGATAGCGAAAGAACATTTATGGAAGACGCGATTAGTTGCGAGGAACAATAGTTGTGAGTACGTCTGATAACTTCAAATGGATGAGTGCATCTGTGGGACTGATGTGGCATGAGTGGAACTGATGGCAGCTGAACGGGGACTGCGTGCATGGAGGGTGCACATTGCAACTAGCAACGACGGGCGCTGACAGGGAGCGACATCGCTGCAAAAAGGAAAGTGGCACGATTCGTGCATTTACTTTATTTTCTATCGTTCACGTGCAAGTCCAATGAAAAAGACTCCGTCGAAGACCAAGTCCTGATAACTAGATTAAGAATAGAATCATCAAAAAGGTCACGACAGAATGCGCATTCTTGTGTGTGTATGAGATCTTGCATTATATTTTCAGTATGCATGTTTGTATTTTTTGTGTTGTTTATGTATTTTGTGTTATGTTTCGCAAGTCGGAGGGGCACGTTGTATTTGTTTTTGGTATATGAGGAAAAGATCCGACATTAAACATATGAGCATCCCATATGGCTCATAATTGCCTTAGATCCATGTGTTTTTATTTAATAGTCGTGTAAAATTTGACCCAAGCACGAACGAAACGGCCCCTACCTCAAGTCCGTATGGAATGAGCGCACGGACCACGACCAGGTAGGATGTAATAGTGATACGAGCTAGCAGAGGTACGGGCAACTGACAAGCAAAGGCATTGTGGTACCCAATTGTAAATTAGAGCTAGGGCAGGGCAAAAATAGTTCACGTCACAGGTGAACAGAGAAAAGTATAAATAGTTAGGTTATTGTGCTCGCCGTGTGAGGGCGTAATTTACGAAGGTAGTCAAGAGAAATAATCAGCTGCAATATTGAAGGTTTCATGTAAAATATTCCCTAAAATCAAAATATCTATATCAAACTCCCAGAATCTTGAGTTCGGCCAGATTGATGAGAGAATATCTCTTTTGGAGAAAATCATGACCGGTGTAGCCTCCATCGTTGATCGTACACAGGAGGAAGAACGGACGGACGGACTGGCAGACAATTTGCCGAAACCAATTTTTCGGTATCAAGAACATGGATTCAAACACACAATGTTTTACGGGAAGTAATTTACTACAAATAGGAAGATTTATCTGCAGCATTACAGTAGTTCCTCCACACTACTTACAAAGGATATTTTTTCAAATGCAGGTAGAAAACTGGCCTCATATTTTTTCTATAGATAAATATTCACTATTCCTATGAGCTGGAAAAAAATTAGCTGCCGTCACGCACTAAATGTGACACTTAAGTTTCACACTTTTTCACGGCGCAAATCGTCGGGGGGGGGGGTGCATCCCTGCCTACTGTAAATGTCCGTTGAGGAACAATCGCTTCTACGGGCACAAGCTCCAATTCAGGACAGCAAAACACTAAGCTAATGTTTCGATTTATTTCATGAATTCTTTTAAGAATTTTCATAGAGAGAACTCTTTGTAAAATAAACTGTGTTTATGAACTGTTAATTTTATTTCAAATGAACTGATTGTCTATACTTAAGTGAAACCTGATTAATAGAAACATATCATAGACAATAACATTGGTGCTAAGCTAACGTCAATATCGCACCCTTGACAAGCACGCAATGTCGCACGGCACACCCCCTATTCTCCGGGCACTGGTTCTTCGACATTGAGAAACAGAAACCCCATGTGATGCCAAAGTGTGCCCGCGGCATGCAAGTGTAGTTAACATTGTTTGCCAACCTATTATTTTTGACACAGTAGTATCAAAGTATGAGGGTTCTGTTGAATGCGTTTGTTATACTCTTACACCCCAGTAAGCCGCCATACCAATTTTAGATTATAATCCCTGCTGGTATTACATAAATTATCTTGAAAAACAAAAATGGTGGTGACTGGTGTGAGTGAAATTAAATATAATTTTAGTGCTTCATAACAAACTCCGGCTCTCTACATTATAATGAAACTTAAGTTTCAGAGTAGTACATTGACATATTTCAGTCAACTACACAGTAAACTCGACTAATTTTTTTTATTTCAATTACCATAGTTTTTAAATATTTTCCCCGTTCATTGTTTGTGCAAGATTACTTTTTTTAAATTTTTGCTTTTGCCTCAAAAAAGCGAACATTGCAATATGTTCTCAAGAAATTTAGAAGTAATTAAATCACATATTCAGGTTCTTTCCATTAATACATTTTATACATGTATATGAGAAAATTTTTAGGCAAATCTAGAGGCTTGAATTTTGTAAGACGTCTTATTTCTAAACAGTTATCTAACACATTTATCGCCTGGAATTGACCGAACAAAACGACGAAAACGATCAAATGGAGCAGCAAGGCACAATACGGCCATTTCAGACCAGCGACAGATATTTTGACGAGTTCCACGTTGGGCACTGCTGATGACCTCATCGCATCATGAAATGTGTTTTTTCCACTAGGTGAGCTGGAGCTATAAATGAGTGTCAGTTATATTAATGGTGCAAATTAATGGTTGTTAAGTTAATTAATGTTGGAGATAGATTTCGAGAGTTTGTTCCAATACTGGTACTAAAAATAATATTGTAAGAATTGATACGAATTGAATCGAAAAAGATGAGAATGTGCGTGTATTAACACAGGTCACAGTCACCGAATCTCAAATAACCCGTCTGCATACTTACATCATTCATTTAGTTAAATTCTCTTTATACTCCACAAGTTTGCCACCGTTCGTGAATCGAACACAATACATTTCTATATGTTATTCACAAACCACGCTCCCTCGCAACTTTAATTGACATTAATAGAGTTAAAAATAATTGGTCACATGAAGAAATCTAGAGCTGCGGCATTCGAGGCCGCTCAGTTGTTTCCGGTCTCGAACCGAGAACTTCCCAGTCTAAGATGCTTTAGTTGCAGAATCTCAAGTACGCACGCTAACACTCAAGGTAGTGAACTGTTCATTTAAAGTATTTTTTCAATTAGCGCCGTACTAAAAAATAAAGAATGAATATATAAAGACGTGTAATTGATTTAACAAACAAATTTCTCCACAGGGGTTATTGAGCTTAAGTAGAAAAAATACAGGCCATTTCATAACTTGCAAATAAGCAGATGTTTATGAACTTTAATTCAATTAAATTCTGTACGAAGATATCTCACAAGCACTGTTTCCTTGAAGGAAACATACATTTCATTCCTCGTGCTATTTTGAGGGAATGGTTTAGTTGGAGAATCCGGAGCTCAGTGTCCTAATCTTATCCATATTCGTACTAGATTTTCGACATTTTCCGCATTCATGTCCTACCCTTCGCGGGCTGCTGTATTAAAGATATTACAAAGACTATTTCTTTCCATTGACAAGTGTCCCTCCTACAGAAGTAAAAAAATCCAGTGAGATCTCAGCATGCCTGAAAGCAACGCAAACTAACATTTGCTAATATGTTTTAAATACTTTTAATACATTTTAATTGTTTTCACTCGTTATAATTTCTTCGTTTCTTCATGATTTTTATCATGGATTCGCAGTCTAGCATCTGAAACAGTCTTGTAGTCGAACAGTATCCCTGGCAGACAGGTCAAATACTTTGGAGACAATACAGGACACTTCGCGATATATCGAGAAACACTGACGCAAGCTCCATCTAGTGGCAGAACCTGGTGAAACTCGTTCAGTGCTCTGTTCAGTACTCTGTTGGTGTTTGTTTTCTGTTTGATTTCTTTTAATTTGATTATCTTTCTCGTCGATTTCTGGAAAATGCTGAGTCCTATGTATGTGGCTGGTTGTGTAGTACCTTGCCACATGATGGTTGTAGGAATGCTTTATCGAATGTGGATGAAAAGTATAAATTAAGGAACTCGCATATTCTGATTAAACACAATGTGAATGTCACCCTTTTCTATCCAAATGAATTGGCTATTAGTTTGTTTTCTAAGATTAAATATGTTTTCAATAAAGACTTTTTAAATTGTTTACGTCAAAGTAATTTTGACGTCAAAAAACAATTAATGCAAATCATTTTCAATTGAAGAATATTTTATGTAAGGAGTAAGCCATGGTAACAATGTATTGATACAGCGCGTTTTATAGAAAGTAAATGAAAAAAGACCAAATGTATCACTGAAAGTGTTAAGGCAAGAAAAATCTTGTATTTGTAACCACTTTATTCTTGGAATAAATAAAACATCCATCAAATTTGAGCCCTTCAATACAATTTACCGGTCCCATGCGTCTTTAACCCCTGTTCACGTGCAACCCTGCAGGTTTGTTAAGTACACTTGTACCTACCTGTATGTTAAGAAATTTAACATCCTTAACAACGTAAACAATCATCGATTCATCACAAGAAAAGGAACTTGTTAAGGAAAAAACACGGCGATACAAAAAAATCAGATTCAAACAATTCAGAAGTAATTCACATTGGTTTGGGGAATAATTGTAATATTAGGTAAATTAACCTCATTTTCCTCATATTACATCAAATGAAACTCTACTCTGGTAATCATATTTACTAACGATGTGAAGGTGTCGCCACTGAAAGTCAACGCGCCAATTTCCTAACCGAACGTCGTTTCTTTAGGTACCTTTAGGTTCAGGAGAATTATTTGCGTCGATCTTTCTAGAACCACGATATACGAATATTTTTATATAGATATAACGCAAGAAACACCCCACAATATCGTACTAACGTGCCGCAGCAACAGAATTCACGTGTTCTCTATCGCAGTAATGTAATTTTTCGCATAATTCGTGAGATTTTATGGTGACCGATGAAATGCTGAACATACCACGAAACGTTAGTGTTATTACTGCCTCGTCCAAATTAAAAATCTCGGCTCCGCTTCGCTCCGCTCCGCTCCGCATCGACTTTCAACTTTTGGTTTCGGCAGTAATAACACTCATAACAATTCTAGGTATGTTAATAGCTATAAATCACATAGAGAGTAGGTAAAAATTAGTCGCATTTCGTTTGGTTGATTTAAAAAGAATGTATTTCTTCCGTAAGAATAACATTGACGTTTCTATTTGACGCTGAATTACCAGGTTCTGACTAGGAGCGCTAGCGGGAACTTTTTTCCATCTGTTGCGTGGAAAAACGGAGAATTGTCCTGTATAGTCTCCATAGTATTTGGCCAGGTGTACTACCTCGTTCTACCTGTTCCTGGTTTGGGTGACCCGACCCTCTTCTGTATCTGGAAGGGGATGCCATCGCGGCAAGTGGGTTCCTAGGCCTCAAGCGGAAATCTTTTTTCTTGCTTTCTCCCTTAATGGACGGAGCTCAATAAATAAAAATTTGGTTTTCTTTTCGATTTCGATCACTTCGCAACACGTGATGTTGAGACTTTGTCATATTTTCTTGCAATGGCACTTGGAAGGTATTTAATGTTAATCGATGAGAGAGAGTCTTCTAGACGTTACTGTTGTTCATTTTCACACTTTTTATTGCTACTAGTTTGATTACAATTAAAAAGGGGCTTGATAAGCTTTTAGCCTCTGAACCTGCACTGGGTTCCATCTAGCGCGGAAAATCCAGCATTGGGGAAACACCCAGACAGCAAGTTACGTACATGGTGAAGATAATAATGTTAAAAGAAGTATCTCAGTACTTCTTTTCTTATTAGTTAGGATTCCAACATTACCTTAGAAGTTTCGTGTCATCTTTGACCAACTGGGATGGTGTGAAGAAATGTTTGTTCTTTGTTCTTTGACAATTCGTCCCTTTCTCAGCAGGAAAAACGCGGCTTGCTCCCTCACTTCCATTTTATCCACTCTTTGCATATTTTCGAATTTAGGGAAAGTCACTTAATTATCAGCTCCTGCAGCAATTGAAAATTTGACTAAGAGAAATTCTCTCAAGAATTTTTGAAATGGTTGGGAGTTAGTGCAACTTTGTGAAAAACAAATTATGGTCATTAAAATTTGTTCTCCTTATGTTATAAATAAATGAACTATTCGTATGAATAATAATGAAAGAAAATTTATGTAATATTAGATGAAAAACACAATCTTAGTAAAGTAATGTTCTGAAACTAACAATGCAGAGAAATATCTCGTTAAAAACGGAGAATATAACCGCTCTTTGCATAGTATCAATAAAAATACATGAAATTCTCATACGCTCAAAAATCAGAAGCAAAAATCAAACGATGGATTGGTATAGGTTCAACCAATTAAGAAATAAAAAATGACTGAATTTCTCCAAAACTAAAAATATTACGAGCCATATATCTACGACATATTACTTGTCCCATAAAGCAATATTGATAAGTGAAAACTGCATTTCGATGTCGCGAACGTTTAGAATGCACACGGATAGTTCATAGTTGGTGGGTCACCGGGAACATCATGGTTCTCATTTTACAATTCTTAAGAAGATTGATTGAATAATGATTGTAAAACTAATATTTATCAAAGAATAAAATTCATTTTAAATTTTTTGTAAGAACTTCTTCATACTTAAACGGGCTACTCCAAATCAATTACTTCCCGGATTTTGAAATAAAGGGGATTAGTTGATAATTTTGTAGTGTAATGATTTGCGATCATTTCAGTAATTTAGTGTTCCAGAGAATAAAGACTTTCCAAAAAAATGTTAAGATTTATATTCAAAAAGACAGAAGACGGCAGCGCCGCGCGCAAACATTTTTTCTAAATTAACCGAATGCGCGGAAGAAAGTCAAATTTAACATAAACATTCAATAAACATAATATTTAGAATTGTTAGAAAGAACAATCAGCAAAATCGGGCAAGGGGTTCACAAAATTTCGAAGATAATCGTAATCGTACATTTCAAGTTAAAAAGCGTGAACATTACGACACAACGTGGAGACCATTGTTGTTAGGGCAAAGTTGAAGGCAAATATGTTTTTTAATGAATATTACGGAAACGCTTGAAGGAATCGAGCTGGGACTTAAGAGAACAACAGGGCGAAATTTATGAACAATTTCGAAAATAATCACGATTTTGGGAAACGTCTAGAAATGGAATTAAAATTAAAAGTATAATTGAAATATGTGTGAAACAAGCGACGCATCGTAGAGACGTCACGACAGTGAACGAACTAAAAATCATAAGATTTAATAAAATAAGATATCGAAAGGAAAAATGGAGATCGCTGTAATTATCGGAGAAACAATAGACAATATTGAGAACCGGCAGCGAGGCATAAAAACGCTTATAAACGGGAAATTTAAAAATAATTCTGTAATCTTGTTTGTGGTCACGGGCGAGCGATCGGCGCTTGTTCAAGAAAAAATCTATATAGGATAGTAGACAACAATACTCGACAGACGAGAAAAAAGTGCAGTGTTGTATGGATGGTGAAGACGCTAGCTAAATGTTAGCGTAATATAACATTTTAAAAATGATTGTTCGGAAGTGGACTTAGAAAACATTTTAGATATTTTGATGCGGACGAAAAGGTTGCAACAAACGGGTGAATGGATTCATAAGTAAGGGCGAATAATTTACGGGTAAAAGCGACGCGAACATAAATTTTACGCGGTGGCACTTTTGAACGATGGTCGCGGACATTTTGTCGCAGTGTTACAACAAAAAGTTTAGCGTGCTCTGGACAGTAAAAGCTAATACAAACAGATTATTTTATTTTGGTTCGCGTAACGAAACAGTCTCTCTTCGCCGCGGGAACTTTAAATGTAGCGAAAACTTTGCGTTTCATTGCAAAATGTTTCGTAGTGGTTTTCTTCACCATGTGAGTTCGTGGTATATGTATATGGTCCTGGGAACTGGTGGAAGCTGAGACGGCACCATCGCCAACGGCGACGCGTGATATGGCCGCATGTTACAGTGTTCATCCGGTATCAGGGAAGTGATGCATGGATATTTTTTTTTATTATCTGGCAACTTCAAAGGCATCTGTTGAAGACCAAGTTCTGTTAATTCATTACAGAATAAGAGGGTCAACAATCTGAAACGACAGAATGCGCATTCGGTGTGGATGAATGTATTTTCGTATGTAATTTTGTACTATGTAATTTCCAGTGTGAATGGTCATTATTTTGTTCTCTTTTTTTGTGTTTTAATATTAAGGGTATTGTTTGTTTGTGGTAAGGGAAGAAGAGGCAGTAGTGCTTACAGAAATCCCATGGAATCCCTCGTGTTTCATAGTAACGCTAGCCGCGGTGATTTGAGAGAGGAAGTGCAAATTTAAAAAAATCGAATTCACAAATATCTTTAATTTATTATACTACATTGATATAATATTTCCTTTATTGAAGTATTTGTTGTTTTTCATCCGCTAGTTCAGATGCAGTCAACACATGTAACCAACTGAGAACAAAATCTAGATCTACTAGATACAATTTATGTTTATTTGTGAAACAAAAGGCAGGACACGTCGCAATTTATCTTTTTGTATTAATTTTCAGCAATCTAAAGTGAATTTAGTTAATATTAGACAAAATATTACTACAGAACCGCTGAGATAAATTACATGACAAACTCAGTGTGCTAAGCAAAACTTGAAGATTGATAAGCGAGCTAAAAATATTTACTGCATAAACAATGAAAAGTAGAAACCTTCGGCTAATACCGTTATGCGCTTACCAAAGCTATATGTCGACATTTAAGCCAAACTCAATTCACAAAGGTAGGAAACACATTCACGCCTTTCACATGAGCGGTAAGCGCTGTCGTTTGCGTAAAGGATCCAGTTTCAGGTAGATACAATTCGGCAGCGATCGTCGCATTATTTTGCATCTATTTTTGGCAGAAAACTTTCCTAAGCCGCGCGACTTCCTCCTCCCAACGGCCGAAGCGCTGAGCCTGAGCCTTCCCTGAAGGGCCCCTTCACGGCCATAGCATGGTGTTATTTCCGCCACTGGTCATTGGTGCGTCAGCGCACCAGGCGAACACTCCCTATACTTACGAATAAATAAATAAAATAAATGGATTGATTTTTTTTGTTATTTAACGTCGCATCAACATTTAGGTACCGGGAGCGGTAGCTCAGTGCATCAACTGATGTCACTGCAGTGCCTCTGACCGGGAGGTCCTAGGTTCGAGTCCTGGCGGCGGCAGGATTTTCGACACTAGCTTTTCAGCTAGGTCGAATTCAGTCGCTATCTGGAGGAGAATTCTAGCGGCCAGCTGCTCTGATCGGTAGTTTTCCGTGGTTTCTCCGATCAACACCAGGCGAATGCCGGAGCAGTACCTAACAAACGGGCCAAGGACCGCGCGCGCGCGCGCGATCTCTCCTTCCCATTCCTTGTCCTATCCTCTCCCCTTACACACACACACTACACTATCACATATCCCGGGAGACCGGTCGGGAGCTTAGAGCTTGTCCCGGCTGGAGCGGTGCCCCGCTGGTGGGAGAGTCCTGGTTAGGGGGAAACCCCACTAGCCGGCGGTAGGTCGGCGCCGGATCTCGCCATTCAGCCAGATCCCCGCCATCTCCCGGGGGGAAACATGCACTACACTAACGGGACTAATGACCAGAGCAGTTGACGCGCCCGGTAACACGAATAAATCAATCAATCAACATTTAGGTCATTAGTGACTACTATTGGCGTTAACGTTATGGTAACTGTGAAGATGAAACGATATGGTGATGATAAGGGGTGAAAGGACGAACACAAATACAACCATGCCCGAGGCGGGACTCGAACCCGCGACCCTTCGGTCCGAAATCACTACGACACCACTGACTTAGCGATGTCGGCCAAAATGGATTGTGGTCTACAGTATTCAAAAGAAGAAAGGGGGTATTTTAGCAAAGGAACTTGTTTCTAAATATTCCCATTTTAGAACATGTGTGAATATTCGAATAAATTGTGAGCTATGTTGCGAGATTGATAAATCATTTACACGTATGTCACAAAAAATACACAATAAATAGAACATTATTAGTTACATTACATTACTAGTTAAAAAATCTATAAATTGGTTTGGACACTTACGCTCTTCTGCCCATTAAATGGAACTACAAATATTATCTTGCGAATAAATAGATGATTATGAACTTTAATTTAATTAAAACCTATTCCAAGATATCTCACAAGCACTGTTTCTTAGAAGAGAAAAAACATTTCTTTCCATGTGCTATTTCAAGGAGATGGTTTAGTTGGGAAATCCGGAGCTCAGTGAGCTTATCTCTCCCACATTCATTCTAGACCTTCGACTTTCTATGCCCTGCTATTCGCGGGCTGCTGTGTTCAAGATGTAGCAAAGACTCTTACTTTCCGTTGACAAGTGTCCCTCCTACAGAAGTAAAAATATCACGTGAGCTCTCGACAAGTATTGAAAGTAACCAAACTAAATAATTATTAATACTTTTAATATAACCTTTCAATTGTTGTTTTAATATATTAAGATTTCTCCATTTCTTCACGATTTTTTATGTATTCCCAGTTTAGTGTCTGAATCAGACCTGCAATGGATAGATCATAAAAAGGGGTATCATTTGTTAACGTTTATATAAGTAATGTTCTGTAAATATACATTTCTGAGACGTTATTGTCAATTATACTCAGTAGTTGATACGTACAACATTTCATTTTAGCAACCCTCGCAGCGATCGTCTTCGGGGCACTTGGTCTTTGCGGCGCTGAGACCTTAGACTGAAAGTGCGACTAAGAGGCAACGAGGCGATGGCTTCTTCACTGTTAATCTACTTTCTACTGACGTATCAAGAGAAAAAGAGAAAACAAAATTCAAAGTACTCTTGAAAGGAAAAAAAACTTTGAACTTTGTTTCAATTGACAGAAAATCCGCAATACACGTCTGCGGCCGTGACCGGGCCTATCGAAGTGATGTTTCGCACTGTGTACAACCTGTCACGTGTCTTCTGGAGTCGTGGGCACTCTCTTCTACAGAATATTTTTCACTTTCCCTACTAGGAAAAATCTTGAGGTGTGGAAATTTGGAGAATATGCAGACCGATTTAATACCCTCCTGCCCTATCAATCGATGTGGGTATTCTTTGTTCAGAATGCGTCTTGGCAGAGTGGCTAAATATGCAGGGTACAGTAAGGCACACCTAAGGAAAGCGTACAATAAACATTTTATTTTCTGTTTTGTGGTTTTGCTAGATTCACGTTCTAAGAAGAATATAGATCGATACTAAGAATAATAGAAAATGCGTCAAAATAGGACGCTTTGTTTTCTTTTCTCTCTGCATTTTTCCCTCGTCAAATTTCATCTCCGCTATTAAGAAATAAAATTGTATTAAGACGCACGTTGTATAACGACTTTTTATGAATGAAATATATTGCGAAGTAGTAAAGTAAAAAATAATGCCTACAATGTAAAATAAATAAACATTTTTAAAATCTAAAACAAATTTTAAAAAATAAAAGAAAATTAGAAAACTACCACTACACCGAAAGAAATCTAGTCGCTACAATAATTTCAGGCGACATTCCACAGGCACGGAGCAAGTGTCCTCGCACTCGCAAGGTCCCTAATCATTTAGAAAGTGCATCTCCGGCTGGCGGCATTCCGTCGTGAGCGATGTTGCGTCACTCTCCACGCTACACTCTACCACAAAACGGGTTTATACGGCAGGGCGTTTTACACTCTGATGTCAAGGAAAGTTTGTAGATATTTTTTATTAAGTATATTATGGGCTTTTATCACTGAAAAATATTACAAATTTCCTTTCAATTTCTTCGTGGAATAAATAACTTAAGTCTTTAAATAATATTTTTTAAATTTCAATATTTATTGATGTAGAGAATGTCTTTTTAATTTTTTTTTTCAAAATGACTTTATAAGGTTTTATTTAGTTAAAACAGGTCACTGATGAGCCAACCGTAATTAGATACAGAATAACGAACTAAATATATTGAAATGATATTAGAAAAAGTTAAAAACAATGAAACATTAATATTCAGCAGGTCTTTTCACTCGGCCGTACTTTCAAGACTACTTCTACATGTAAAACCATATTGTTAGTAGTAAAACTAACTCGAAAAGTTTTCTTTAAAGTTAATGGGTACATATTTACCAATATTTTTATTTTATTTATATATTTACGTATTTATTTATTATTTATTATTTATTTATTATTTATTATTTATTTATTATTTATTTATTATTTATTTATTTATTTTTTAATTAATTAATTTCGTCCATGCGTGCGTTGAGCTGTTTTACAGCTGAGCCGCGCGTCCCGCCGCTCCCCTCGCCGCTGCACTGGGCGCGGCTACGCGGCGCGCCCCTGGCGCCAGAAGGCCGAAGCTACGGGCTATATCGGAGCGCGCGGCCGGCGGCGCCCCAGTGCGCGCGCGGCCAGGGCAGGGCAGCAGAGGACGTGACGGCGCTCGCTCGAGGAGTCTCCGGCGCCGCGCACGTGGCCCCACAAACATCCGCCTCCATCACCACCTCGGGCCACCGCGCTCGCTCACTCACTCACGACTGGAGCGCCACTGCCGCCGCGGAGACTTCTCGCCCTTTTCGGAAACACACACCCGCCTTTAGGCTATTTTCGGCGTGCCCAGTCTACTTTATCCCAAGCATTCGCTCTGGTCTATTTCTGTTTTCTGCACCCGCTTCCGTTTCATATTTCGTCTCGCTGCTTCTCGTTCTTGAGATCATCGCTCTTGAGCATTGCTGATTTTTATTTTTCGGCTTGTCACTCCCCGAGCACCTTATCTACCTCCTGTAGAAGCATTGCTTCATTTCCATATCTGGATTACATCCGAATTGGTATTTGGGTTCTTTTGGTGCCCGTCCTCCTCGGCTCCCTTCCGCAGGGTCCAGTGCCCTCGCCCTAACGGCTGCCCTTCCGGCGGATCAATACCCTTCGGCCTCGCCCTCGGCCTTGTGAGCGCTGTCTGGCGGCGCCATGTTCAAGCTGGAGGCGAGCTGCACCGCCGTTGCGCCGCAACCGGCGTTCGCGGCGGCGTTCGAGCCGGCCGCGTTCGGGGCGCGCCTGTCGGAGAAGGCGGCGGGGACGGCGGCGCCCCACTCGCGCCCCATGGCGAGCGGCTCCTTGCTGCCGCCGCAGTCGCCCGCGGGGGCGCCCGCCCGCCCCGCCCCCGCAGACACCAGTGCCGGCGCCACCAACGGCCACCTCGCGCCGCCCGCCAACCGCATCTGCCGGCGCGCCAGCGCCGTCGATCTCACCATCGACTCCGCCGAAAGCCGCGTGCTCGTCATCTACACCGGCGGCACCATCGGCATGATGCGCAACGAGCAGAATGGTGAGTCCCAGTAGAGCGCGGGCGCGAATTGTGCAAGGTCACGTTTTGACGCTTTGTCAGTTTTATCCTTTGCCAATGGTCCTTGGGCATACGAAGTGTCAAACCTTTGACATTTTGGCAGCACAAGTATTACAGAAATAACCTCCACATGATATTCAGAATGTATGTATTCAAACATGTATTTGTATAAATATGGAAAGAAATCAAATTTATGTCTCAAAAATTTTGTAGTTGACCTTGCGTAATTTTCGAATTCATGTTTTCTATTCCTATTGAGCGTCTGAGCTTTTTGACGGGATGAGGAATCTCATGTGGTGTCTGGGTACCTCTTTTCCATGTATTGCTCCCAACATTCGCATTGAATAGCTTGGGTATTAGGATCTTGAAAAAAGTTCCATATTCGCTAACTCGAACTTTTCCATTTTCTTCTTTTCAATCTTAAATTAATGTTTTTGACCTTTCGACTTACTGGACTCTATAACAGTAATATTCATGAAATAAATCAGAAAAAATTACCCCCTTGAACATATTTTTATGTCTTGCTACATATTTTCTGTGTTTCTTTGTGTGAAGTGTATTATTCAAACTATTAAACAGGAAAATTTTGCCCTGTACAAGGATTCCAAAGATTTGAGATGTTCAGGAGATCAAATAACGTTTCTAGTTTGGAATAAATATCCCAGAAGCTTTAGAATTTTTCTAACCTCCACTTAATTGTTAGCTTGGAACTTATCAGAAAGGAAAATCCCAAGCTTTGTAGCAACCTTTATTATTAACGCAAGAGGATTGCAAGGAGCCAGGAACTTACTTTTATGTTGAATAAAAAATCTCTTAACACCATTTATACCACGTGGCAAATTATTTAGTTTTGGTACATAGAATTTCTATTTAAGTATTGATAATGCATCATTGTTGTCCTCCCTGGATTACCTGCCAACTAAAGACGAAAAAACTACATTTTTACGTTTCAGAAATGAAAATTGATTTGAAAACTCACTAAATAAAAAAATGACTATTGGTTTCACTACACGATTCTTATTCCCACGATGTACTAATTACAAACACTTCGACGACTTGAACCGTTTAGAAATTTTATCCGCGTCCATTACCTACGACACGTTTTCTCGAGCTCTATTTGCTAAATGCGAGAAAGGGTGTTATTTCGGCGGCAGTACTATCAGACCAGTCTGTAGCTAATGCAAATAGTTTCTATTACACGTGAATGAAAATTTCTTAGAATAGAAAATACCTTGACAAAGTACAACACAGATGTAGGTATTATTTTTTTTTTAATATTCCATTTTCTTTAAAATTGTGAAATTCCATATAATTTTTCAATGAAACTCTATAATTTTCATTACAATGGTACTATTTCATTGAAAAAGAAAGAAAATGTTCATAGTGACGAAGGTGGATGGAAAAAGAAAATCAGTGACGTATGTTATGAAACGTCAGCGTTGCATTACGTCGTCTTTTGAAAATTTAGAAAAAGCTGGAGTCCCCACCTCCCACGTGCTCGCGCCGGCTGAGTGATCGTGAGTCTGAGAGAGGGCGTGTTTTGTGATAGCAAGCGTTCGGCTTCTGCAACGGCATGTGATAGTCACGTGAAACTGATTAATCATAGTTTTCACACATTAGGAAATAAAATAACAGACCTACTTCTCATGGATTCATTTTTTCTTGTTTTATTATGGATCTATAAAAGTAAATAAGATTTACAACTATTGAAAAATGCGCCGCCGTACAATAGCGGAGAAATTTCCGTGAACCTTTGGTTTGAGTATCATAAAATATTGAAAACACTTGTCATGTGGTGCATGCTTGTGTACGTATGCTAAGTACTAATATTCTTATTCATTCTTAGCAATGAACGATGAAAATTAATTATCCTCAACTTCCAATTTGTTGAATCATATCATAGCGTGTGACTTCAGTTCTCAGAGATATCTGGCAGAATTTGCTGCTGAATCCAATACATCGAAAATAATATGAATAGAAACATAATTACTTTTCTCTCTCAACAGTCGTCGGAGACGAAAAATTCCATCGAAGATTTTCTTAGACGTAGCTAAACCTATTTGGGTGTTAAATTGTGTGTTTCCGCGCTTCTTTGCGGGCGGAAATAATGTTTTAATGGACTCCAAACATATTTTGACTTGCTGTAGAACCGTTTGTTGGTTTCCACTGAATATGTTACTAATATATTTTCGTATCATATAGGAAATTCTCATTTTATTTTTTTTTTGCGTTTGGTAGCCTAAGAACTTTCCATGAAATAAAGTTTCCGTCTCACCTCATTATCTGTCAAGAATATCGTGCACTATGTCGGCAGTGTGAACACTGAGATTGCGCAGTTAAAAAGATTATGTAGGATGGAAGGATACAACCAGCAGTTTCATAATCATAGTTGCCATGGCAATGTGTCGAATTTGAAAAGGTGCCAGAAATACCACAGAACGTTGGAAGTTGAACCAGAGAATACACAAAATAATAATGCGTATTCTTATAACTTTGTTCATAATGCTTGCCATGGAATATACATTATTCTTATTGAAATGTTTCCAAAGTTTAGCTTCTTTTAACAATTAATCGAGGTCTTAGGTCGAATATGTTTAAAAGTAATTAAAGTATTGAGTGTATTGTTCTGATTAAATATTCAGCATAACAGCTAAATATTCAGCTCATATTAAGATAATTTTCGCGCGAAATGTCCCAATGCTTTGCTTTTGGAATATGAACTGTGTATTCCTTCCATAGAAATCATTTGACGCTAAAGACATGGAAGCATTTAAACAAAATTACTTAAGTGGATATTCTCACTAATCAAAGAGAGAATACTACGTATACTGTCTCTAAATTGAAAAATTTAGGTCAGGTCCTCTTCTACCGTAGATATATGAAATAGCCTTTCTCCCTAAAATACTCAATCAATTCTTATAGACTCGAAAATATCTCTAGCTTCACTTCAACAAATACGCAATAATTACGAATTCATGTACTTTCAATAAATACCGTTGTGTTAGAACTCAATCGTCTATGTTGAATAAATTACCACAAACCCCGACATCGCAATACTTCATTAGTTCACTGAACGTAAGAGTTATAATACCACGAAATTATCACTGGATCTTTTTTAGAGTCAACAAACGTTTAAGAAGAAATTAATTCTGTTTATATTAGTAGCTTTGTTATAATATAAAGAGTGGCAGTTTCCAATTGCCGAAACCAAACAGAACGTCTATTTCATTCATTTCAATGTCATCTATGACAAATTTGAAAAAGAGTCCTGCAAATGCCTTTTGTATTTTTCCCGACGTTTTAGAATCTACAGAAAGAGAGGTTGTCATGTAAACATTAAAGTGGCCCCTCTGCTCACGCTCTGCTAACGAGGCTAGCCTAGCGACGCAGCACAGGCTTATGTTGCTCGAAAATATTGATTATTTATCTCAATCATTTTTTTAGTACGATAGAAATTTGTCGAAACAATTCAATGTACCAATATAAATGGATCTCTTGTTTTCAGGCGTCCGAAAAGATGTGTAAAGTTTAGAAAACTGATGAAGCGTAAAAAAAGTTTCAACGGCTAATGAAAACAGTATTTGTTTGTCTTACTTTTGTTATATAAAGGAATGTAATATGCAAAAATAAAGATCCCCTGATTTTTCTAAAGAAACTGTCATGTGGTCCCCAATGATTCAATGTAGGAATGTACTTCTCGTATCTGCTCCACCGTTCACCCCTTTGTAAGTACAACGTTCCACTAAGTCTGGAATGCAGAAATATTCATAAATTCGGACATCTTTACTGCTGTCGTTTTAGCAGATGATATTTGTACTTTGCCAATGCTTCACACGAGAGAAGCATATTTTGTGGTTTTCAAGAAAAAGGGGTAAATAAAAAGAACAGCTCACGTCATAATGTAGGGTATTAATAATTTTGGAACTAAAACGGTTTGAGAAAAACTTTCTCAACGTTATTTTTGTAAAGAAGGTTTACATGTTAAATATGGTGTCAATTACAACCATATGGATATATTACGACCATCCTGAATATTAAAGACAAAGTAGAAACGAAATTCCAAAACCGAGAGATTTTGAAAATACACTTATGAATTTCTGATATACACCTCTGTGTAGCAGAAACATCTGTTCGCAAATCGCATACCTTGACACAACCAGCTTTTTGGTAAAAATTCGGCATCTATTTCAGGAAATTCACAACCCTTAGCTTTAATAACGAGGAACAGAGCGCTCACCAGAAACTTATCTCGGACAATGCATGACTATGCTTTGTTATTATTATCTTTCAGACAGACACTGAAATTTCATTTTGTTACACCTTTGAGGGTACATTGACATTTCAGTGACCACTTAATTATGCTATACATGAAGAGTGTACTCTTTTGCAACCGATGATTTATTTTATGACTGGTGAAATACGATTTTGCTAAAAATGTGGCCTTATGTCACCCATTAGCACTCTTTTGAATTTATTGATTAAAGATTGACTTCGGTGTCTAAAATTATATTTTTGAAAGAGACCTTAGATCTTCTGATCAATTCAGATTTAACCTTCGCTGGGCATCACCATAGCGCAATCGAATAGTTGTTTTAGTGCAATGCCCCGTTGCACAATTCAACATTGTCAGCTCGTTTCGACTAAGAATGACGTCTGTTGGATGAGATAGTGATCCAATCGGAAGCGAACTCCATGTCCTCACAATGTGAACCCGGAATTCATTCGCATCTGGCTATTCGAAAAATATCGCCATGTCAACATGCAGCTTGGTAGTAGAAGCACAGATCTGCCTTCAGATAACCTATTATGTGAAGAAACTGCAGGGGGTTCCTTCAGACTGTCTGAATTTAAATGCGTTAATGAATTATCTTAAGTTATATTTTAATGTACTTCTTGCAGCATGACTTTAAATATGTTGCAAAGTGATGTACATCGATAAAAATCGCACAACCTAATTGTTTTTCACTCGTATTAAGAAACCGTAAGATTCACGAAGTCAATAAATTCTTGACTCTCCGGGAGATGCAGCGTCTATGTACAATTGCAAACGTTACGGCCGTCAAGCCATCAGCAACCTTCCTCAAACTCGTCATTATTTCTTTCGACGACACATCTTTCGTGTTATTAATTGCATGATCATCAAATTTAAGATGATCATTTAATCGTTTACATATTAAAAAATATGGTTGTAATAATCTCAAAACTATTACGTACTGTATTCAAGGCAAATCTACTCTTTAAATGCATTTTTCTGGATGTTGATTTTTTTTAATTTATGAGGTTAAGTATGATAAGGGCACGTTTTTGATGACCCTCTCTGGTTGCAGCTTTAGTCCCTGTGCCCAACGCCCTAGTGAAGACGCTGAGAAAGAATCCTGTGCTACACGACGAGGAGTACGCCAGGAAGAAGTTCGGCAACAAGGAACCCAGTCCTCCCACGCTTGTGTTGCCGTAAGTGTTCCCAGAAGAATGGCAAAAATTAAAATCTGTTGATTTAAATCGCTTATTTACACGAATCTAAATTTTGCTTCACGAACTTAAACTTTGTTTTAAAGGTCGCTTTTCGACTGCTCGGTTACATGTCGACCCCTGTAACTTTTTTAACTTTGGGGTAACGGTGGGCGAAAACACACAAACATCCATGCCCGGGGCGGGATTCGAACACGCCTCGGGCATGGATGTTCGGGATTTGCCATGGCGGGATTCGACTCTTCAAGCCAAGGTAGCTACGACCCTTCAGCCTTAACGAATTCGGATATCCTGGCTGGTTGAAACGTTTTTTAAAACTTTTATTTAAATGAATTGATTTGTTGGAATTTTTTAAATTAAACGTACACAATATGGATCTTTTTGACTATCTCCCACTGTTTTAATCAAAGAAATGCACAGTCATCTTTTTGTCCTCGCCGCCAAATTCTTTTACTTGAAAATTTTAGCACTAGTGTATATTTCTTTAGTTATTAATTTTTTTTAATTATTTAAATCTTCAAGGATATTACATATAGAATTTCTGTAAGAAGACAAAATGTCAAGTTTTTATAACTATTAGTGAAAAAACATGCTTACACTAGTTTCCTCCTTATTCTTGAAATGAAACATCTGGTCGGCTTGTAAGACTAAGTTGTCTTCGCTAGAAGGAATGGCAAGGTCAGCGCTTAGGGGTAACTAAGAGGAAGGAAACTTTTATTTACAGCGGCAAAAATAATGTTAAACCAGTTAGAGTGTACGACCAAGCATTCCAATATTAAAGATCATGGCATTGTTATTTTTCCCTATCACTTGTAAACAGCTTTGAAAAAGTATTTTCGTTCATCCTTTATCTTGGTTTCCAGCATTAATTGAGGGAGGGATTACTATTAACTTAACCTATAAACTACCTTAACTCTTCATATAAGACGAGATCTACATAAAAGTGCTATTCACTTAACTTATAAATTACCTTTATCGGTCACATGCGTCTTTAACCCCTGTTAACATGCAACCCTGTAGGTTTGTTAAGTGCACTTGTACCTACCTGTATGTTAAGAAATTTAACATCATTAGCAAAGGCTTTTAACATCCTTAGCTACGTAAACAACCATCGATTCATCGCAAATCAAATGTTTGTAAAGGAAAAAACATGTCGATGCACAAAACATCAGATTCAAACAATTCAGAAGTAATTCATATTGGTTTAAAGAATTCTTAATTGTAATATTACTAATAGTACAATTAGAAAAATGTTTATTAGATAAATTAACCTCCTTTTCCTCACATTCCATCAAATGAGACTTCTCCGGTAATCGTATTTACAGACGATGTGAAGGTGTCGCCACTTGAAGTCAACGCGCCAATTTCCTAACCGTACGTAATTTCTTTAGGTATCTTTAGGTTCAGGAGAATTATTTGCATTCAATTTTCTCGAACAACGTTATGCGAATATTGTTTATTTAGATATATCGCAAGCAACATCCCACAATATCGTGCCGCCGCAACAGAATTCATGTGTTTACTAACGCAGTAATGTCGAAAATTTTCGCATAATTCGTGAGATTTTATGGTGACCGATAAAATGCTGAACATACCACGAAATGTTAGTGTTATTACTGCCGAGGCCAAAAGTTAAAAATCGACGCGGAGCGTAGCGGAAACGAGATTTTTAATTTGGATGATTTATTCATAACACTCATAACATTTCTAAGTATGGTAATAGCTATAACTCTTCACACGAGGAAATTTATCCTGAAATAAAAAAATATACATTACATTATTCAAAACGCTTTCCATATTTTTTATCCTGAAAGAGAACCCATTTTACATGAAACAGAATATAGTTATCAATTTCTTCTTGGGTCTACCAGTTTTGAGCTTGACACTTCAATTTATTCGCTAAGCAGGCCCTTTTTACTTACAAAATAATCTGAGTTTTTAGAGTTTGCAAATTTAAACTTAGGCTGATTTTTGGTATAACAAGCGACTTGTTTGTATGTACACGTACTCGCTTTCATATGTTTGTTGTGTTCACCAGCTCGGATTACCGCTTCGGATACTTGTCTAATATTTTAATTATTAATTACGAGTTGGGAAAGCAATTTTTAAAACCTCTTAACTAATCATTGAGTACATGTTTTTATATGATCAGCCACTCTTTTAAAGTCTGAACTGGAAGATTTTATAATTAAGTGGCTCACTATTACCTCACGGATCTACAGTACTTAAAATATCTGAATGAACCCTAATATGCTCAGCAATGAACGTCTTTATGAACGCCGGCGAGGGCTTGTTCTTAAGATGTGAATCAAATCCAATGTTATATCATTTGAAATTATGAGCCTCGAGCGAATAATGTTATCATCGATGAAGTTGAAGTAATAAAAATGGCTTTCAAAAAATGTGCGAGAAAGGGCGAGAATAGAGAACTATAACATTTCATAAATAGAAAATAGCATTAAAAGTGTAGTAGTTCGGTTATGGCAGTTTGTATTTTATAAATTTGATTAGTGTACGTATAAAGACAGAAAAACAAATTAATATTTTTAGAATCACATTGTTAAAAAATCCCAAAAGTTATGTGCATTTTTTTCTTCTCAAATTCATCAGATTCTTGTCATTAAAATATCCCCGAAACGTATATTTCCGTTTCTAAAAAACTAAATTTTGGTTTTTCGTTTCGATTTGGTCAATAGCAGACCTTGAAAGATCTTGTGAAATAACTCGGAATATCAAAACACTCATTTGTTAGCGCGCCCGTAAACGGGCTAATCCGAGACACGTGTTCACATCAGGCGCTACTTTCTGTGCCAATCGGTCTTTTATACTAAACTCAACGTAGACACCATGGCTTGCACTGTTTTCGACCCTTATGACATCAGTTCGTCACCTGACCGAGCGTCATTTCTTTCGGTCGCTCTTCAGCCTCAAATATCAGCAGAATTTAGCATCTCCGTTGTGAAGATATTTAGCCGCAGGCGTAGTTTGTTGTACTGGTCGTGATGACGCACTGTAGTACTGGGATCACGTTGCTGCTCACTTGTCACTCTTTCGCTAAACATTCAAAGTTCGCTGATTAGAATTATCAGCCCCCATATGATTATCCTAGGTCAAGCTCATGTAGTGAAAGTCTTTGGAAGAGTGTCAGGTTTACGTGTAGTTGATGTGTACTCATGCTCTCGCAAATTCTGAGTAAAAAACAGATAACGATTATGGTACTATGTTAAAATCTGCAACATAGTGGTTACACGATATTATCGAAGTGAAATTTCTTTTACGCATGTCCTAGATATTGCTAAGGTTGTGTAATTTGATACTCATACATTTTTCTGTGTAAATTGGAATTGTAAATCTGAATTTAACTATTGTTAATACATAGTAATTTTATTTGCACTCTGTCATTTTTCGTAAAAAAACACTCATACAAAGCCTATCATCTTCATGGGTATATCCGATAAAAAATACTGACTTTTCAGAAAACTTATTTGTCTGCAGCACTTTCCTGGCTTTTTGTAAAGAAACGTGAATCATCGTTGACTTTCGTATTAGGAACACTTTATAAAGGGACTGACTTGTTTACAGGAAATTAATAAAAGTTTGATCCACAGCCAGAACTCTAATTTCATTCTAAATTACCAATCATGAAATGAATATTTTTTTTTATTAGTCGAAATGAAAAGTGTGCATGCTTTTCGCAGCAAGCTGAAAATAAATTGTAAGTATGTAGTTTCTACCTAATCTCACGTGAACAAAATTCAACTGTTGAGTTAAGAGGAACAATTTCCAATAAATGAAAATAATTTTTATCTTCATTTATTGGAAATCGTTCCACTTTCTAATTCTTTTGTTTTTCGGTTGCTACCGATTATACTCTTCAATTAGAAAGAATGATTGAGAAATATGAAAAGCGACTTCCAATAAAATTAACATTTCTATTAAGTGCCATTAAAAACTGTTCGTTTTTTGGCCCGTATTTGCTTTAAACTGCAAAAAAAATCTGTCATATTTTGTGTAATTGTGAAATTTACGTTCCTTTTCAGGGATACCCAAGAAAGGAATAGGGTTTTGTACAGTATTTTGGAGTACGATCCTCTCTTAGATTCAAGTAATATGACGGTTGAAGATTGGGTTCAAATCGGCAAAGACATCCGCGTAAGTTGAGAAAATTAAATTACATTTTAAAATGCCAAAAAATTGGTGTCAGCTGCTTAATAGTCATTTTTTTGTTTACAGAAATACTACGAACATTATCATGGCTTTGTTATTCTGCACGGTACAGATACGTTAGCTTACACCGCGTCTGCTCTTTCCTTCATGCTAGAGAACTTGGGAAAGACGGTGATCATCACAGGTTCACAGGTGCGTATTTCAGAAAAAATGTTGAAGGCAAGGAGGAAAATGTTGTCAGTTGTTGGAGTATAAGGTTGTCAAGGCATACCTTTCTTAAACTCCAGAGAAAAGATACAACTAAAGAAAATTACATTGACTTGCGAAACTGAAATACAAATTGCAAAATTCTAGAGTAAAATTATGTATTTGAGTTTGTAGTGGTATATTCGTTTCAATGTGAGATGTCCATTACACCATTATATTCAAAATTCATTACTCCTTACTCCATTATTCATTACACCAGCGTACTTCACCACAGTACATCACATACAATTTTTAAGTTTTTGACGATGGCATGATAATTAATAATAATAATAATAATAATAATAATAATAATAATAATAATAATGTATCGGCTATTTCTGACCACACTACACGATTAACGTGTGTAACTTTTAGGATGCATCCCTCGGTACAAGGTAGTTAGGCCTTGATGTTTGAATTATGAGGTAGTAGGATGCTAATGAGTGGTGAAGGGACAGTCACAAATACGACCATGCCTACGCAGGACTTGAACCTGCAGCCTCCTCGACGCAAACTCGGCTGCTGCAACCATCTGCGCCACGGGGCCGGAATTATTACTTATTATTATTATTATTATTATTATTATTATTATTATTATTATTATTATTATTATTATTATTATTATTATTATTATTATTATTACTGTTATTATTATTGTTGTTATTATTATTGTTATTATTATTGTTGTTATTGTTATTGTTGTTGGTGGTGGTGGCGGTGGTGTATTGTTATTATTAGTGTTATAAAAACAACCACAAGGGTCGCAAATCATGTGTGTAAAGTAATTAACCATATTTCCCGGGGCTGCCGTGGCAACGGAAGGGCTGAGTTTGAGGTTTATTAAGTACAGGATTCGAGGGGAAGTAAATTATAGATTTTTGCAAACACTGTTCATGGGTATATCCGATAAAAACATACTGACTTTTCAGAAAACTTATTTGTCGGCAGTATGCACTTTCCTGGCTTTTTATAAAGAAACGTGAATCATCGTTGACTTTCGTATTAAGAACACTTTATATAGGGATTGACTTGTTTACAGGAAATTAATAAAAGTTCGATCCACAGACAGAATTCTAATTTCATTCTAAATTACCAATCGTGAAATGAAGTGTTAGAATCAATAATGTTTGTATTACGCTTCACTTATCCCTTTGATTCAAAATGAACGCAGTACCGTCACTGTTCAGAAGATGCCATTTGTTACAGAAAATGTATTGTAAATACTATATTTATTCCTTTAAATATAATTACTATAATTAATATAATCGTTAGTCCTGAGACGTAACTTGTTCAATTTAGGACTCCTCCTTTCAAATATTTATAGATGCTGTGGAGTGACACAGTCTTAGAGAGGGTAGTGCGTCGATTCAATCTGCGCGCCTTTCTTGGGTTCCAAAATCCCTTTCACATGTCTTAGACCGTACACGGTTGAAACATGACTAAAAGATAGTAATGACTACAGTTCACAAAATTTATAAGCGAACATTTCTCCCCTTACAATTGAAACTGCTTGCATAAGCGAACAAACTACAAATCTTATGGATAGTAGTACTGACAAAAACGACGTGTGCATAAAGGGTTGTTCATAAATTATGTAACGCTAAAATGAGGGCGAGTTTGAAGCAGCGTTACGCTACGATACCTTGGTGTACCGTGGTGATAGTTTGGTATTAATTTATGCTGATATTAATTTTTTGGTTTTTCGAGATTTAAAAATATATGCTATTGGCAACCTTAAATTCTGGGCAAGGAAAATTGAAATATGTGTACTATTATTATGTTTCTTCTTAATTTTAAAACGACTAAGTGAAGCAATCTTGAAAGAAAATGTCAATAAACATTTTATTGAAAGTTTTGAAAATCGATATAAGGCAATATGGGTATTTAATTATTTGCTCTCCAGGGATTTACACGCTAAAATATATTTCTTGTATAAGAAATTAGAGTGCGTGAGAAATAATCTGTAAGTTCACTGGTTGCTAAGAGATCAGTAGATTTGTCAAAAATTCGCACCATTTTCGTAGTATTTAATATGACTATTTCACAAATAAATAAACTCAAATGAAACTAATCAAACAAAAACAAGCCTTGAATAATAGATATTTTGTAATTCAGATACCAGTAAATATGAAAACTATTTCATATCGCTTCCTACTGGAATAATTTCATGGAAGTCATTGAACGATATACGTCGATATTAAGTGAATTCTTCATGGTTTCGTTTATATTCTTTAATATGAATAAAAACTTAGTTGGGTAGTGGAAGAATGAAATATTTAAAAAACGTAAAGTTAAAGTTATGATTTCTTTGTCTCCAGAACTTGATTTAAAAGAATCCAGTTCTAGAGATAGAACTTAGTAACTATTTATTTAATACTACGAAATAATGTTTGTTTTTATCTGAACGGTGAGTTTCAATATTGTTGCAGAATGTACAGTTATTGTAAGAAATTTCTGACCTTGGAAACCAGAGTACTAGCATAGATCACCGAAACATTCCATAACACTTCAATGCTTTTAATATTTATTTGTTTACTCAAGATGATGCAATACACTTGTTCACAAAGTAAACTTGTTGAAAGAAAACTGCGCAAATAGCGTGAATTTCACTGATAGGATAATTGATTTTTGTTTGAAGATACGTGGTTTTGGTTGAAATACGAATTCTTTCTAACAATTGGTCGCAGATCACATTAGTGAAATTGTTTGACAGCAGGGAAACTGAGTTAAAATTATTTTTCATTCGGCCAAATTAGCTTTTCAAGGTTTTGGATTTTACATTCATTATATCTGTATTTCAATATTTTAATAATGTTACCGACATGTTTATTAATGTATAAAATTATTAGCGTACAATGGTAATCTATTTCTGAGGTTAATCCACACAAGAACCTCTAATTCATTTATAATATTTACAATGAATGTTTCGTGATTCCGTAATCTCTAATAATTAATAGTTATTCAATTTATCTATTTATTTATTTATTTATTTATATATTTATTTTACGTCAAAAAAACAGTTAAAAACTGCGTATGACGTGCTATGGAGAAAAGTGAATTGTGTGCACATTTTCAAAATTCTGTGATCCCTACACTAAGTCATATACTACTTAAATTTTGAATTTTGAAAGGGAGAAAAAAAAACAAAAAAACTCCCATGTTATAAAATCTGTTTTCAATGATAAGTAAGCAATAAATTTTGAATTTTGAAAGGGAGAAAAAAACAAACAAAAAAAACTCCCATGTAATAAAATCTATTTTCAAGGATAAATAATCAATAAATACTTCCTTCCGCGACAACATGGAAACGATAATTTGAATAATTGTATTTCCCACTGAATTCTAGAAGACGTGCACAGAAAATGAAGTTACATTTATGTCCAGAAGCAAAACAAGTGGCCATCTCAGCATTTGCTCAATGGATCAGGGAAACTGGACGAAAAACCCGATCGAGATGGGGGTCATTGACCCGGAAGCTGTGTTACAATAGTTGTTACAGGTTGTTTATACTCATTTATACAGTCCAAATGGTAATTAATGCATTATATATCATTGTTAAAATTAATGTTACTTTCCTAGTGCTCAGTATAGTCTCTAATTGTATAGAAACAGTTATGCAGCAGAAACGATTTCACTTGGGATTTAAACTTTTCTATTGAATTTAATCGTTTAATGTCATCTGGCAAACTGTTGTAAAATAATGTACATGTATTGTATGTGAATTTTTTGTAATGAGCTGTTGATACTGTCACCTGATGAATATGATTTCTACGTCGAGTGTTATAGTAATAGACTTCGGCATTTTACTGAAAATATATTCCCGCCCTTAAGCAAGTCATTTTTTACAAAAACCACTGATTCGTAAATAAAAAGACACAGGCAAAGGTAAAATTCCTAGATTAATGAAGAGAGGCTTACATGAATCACGTGGGTGGGATTTGGTTATTATTCGTACAATTCGTTTTTGTAATCTAAAAGTCTGGGAGCTATAAGATGTATTTCCCCAGAATATTATGCCATATCTCAGGCGGGAATGAACATTCGCGAAGTATACACAACGAGCAGTAGGCTGAAGTGTGAAGGCTGACTGAATTTGCAAGAATTCTGAACGCGTAGCATAATGAACTTAATTTTGTGTTCAATTCATTTAAATGGACGTTCCATTTAAGGTTTGACTGAATTGAGAGACCTAAAAATTTTGTTGCCTTAACATCAGTCAATGGTACACCGTTCAGTTTCAATGGAGCACAGAATGGTTTATTTGAAATGGAAAACGTCATTAAAACCGTTTCCTTTTCGTTTACTATTAATTTGTTATTTCGGAACCAATTTGAAACATTTGATATTGAACTATTTACGGTCTTTATTGCAAAGGATGTTCGTATCATCCGCAAAGAGAACAGTTTTTCCGTTTCGAATCGTCGAGGGCATATCGTTTACGTAAAGTAGGAACAAAATAGGGCCTAAAATCGATCCTTGAGGAACTCCACGTGCAGTGGGCAAAGAGTGGGAAAGGTGCGTACGTATGTTCCATCATTCCAGTAAGGTATTTCCACTCTCTGAGATCGTTGTTTAAGGTACGAGCATAACCTATCTAGGGCAATACCACGGATTCCATATGAAGGTAATTTTGAAAGTAAAATGTCATGATCAATGACGTCAAAAGCTTTTGAGAGATCTAAAAATGATCCAATAAGTGCCGCGTTTTGATCCAATGATGAGGCGACATTTTTAAGAAAGGAACATATGGCTGTTTCCGTAGATTTTGATTTTCTGAATCCGTGTTGGCAATCTGAAAGCACGTCGTGTTTACTGAGAAAGGTTTCCATTCGTACGTAAAAAAGTCACTCTAATATTTTTGAAAAACCTGATAGAAGAGAAATGGGCCGATAATTTTGATTTTCATTTTTGTTGCCTTTTTTGAAGAGCGGCTTAATTTTAGCTGTTTTGAAAATATCTGGAAACGTTCCAGTACATAAAGATGCATTAAATATGTGAGTTAACGGGTGTATAATGGCATACGCACAAGTCTTTAACAAAGAATCTGGGAATTCATCTAAACCGGACGAATATTTATTTTTTAGTTTACCGATTATTTTGAGAATTTCATAGGAAGTTTCTGAAACGAACATTGTGTCTAAAATTTTGGGTGAACTGTCTGTTTTTGAATTTTGTGCCTGAAGACCCTTTGTGAGATCGGCAGCAATTCTCGAAAAGTATTGGTTAAAGAGACTAGCCACTGTTGCCGGATCGTTTACATTTATATCGTTATATTTTAAAACAACATTCTCTACGGGTTTTCTAGTTGATTTGGTAGTATTTTTTATTATATTCCACATTGCTTTTGTTTTATTATTTGAGTTCAAAATATCCTGATCGTTTTTCATGATTTTAGCCTGCCTTATGACTTTTCGTAACAATATTTTGTATTTTTTAAAGTAGATAAGGAAATCTTGAGATACGTCATGACGTTTAGAAATGAAAGAGAGAATTTGCTTGTTTTTACAAGATGTCCTAATTCCTTGTGTTATCCAAGAATTGCTTTTCCGTGAAATATTTAATTTTCGTTTTTGAAGAGGAAAGCAAGTGTTAAAATGAATTGAAAGAGTTGAAAAAAAGAATTATATTTGTCGTTTGTATCAACAGTATTATAAACCGCTTCCCATGACTCCTGCATCAAGTAATCAATGAATAATTTTATTTTACTTTTAGTAAACAATCTAGTCATACGTGTATTATTTATTGTGTCAGTGATCGCATTTCTTATAATGGTAAGAATTTGTGCATCGTGGTCACTGTATCCTAAATCTTTTGTTTCAACTTCATATCGAGTAGTAGTTTAGTTAATTATAATTTGATCAATTGCCTTCATCGAATGTTGTGTGATCCGTGTAGGTATATTAATTGTAATGTCTAAATTGAAGGAATTAATTAAATTGAGAAACTTTTCTTTCTCGCAAGATTCGACCAGAAAATCAATGTTAAAATCTCCGCATACAACAATGGATTCAAAAGAGCGATTGCTGACTTTGTTAAGTGTTATCTCCAGGTTTTCTAAGAACAAAATATAATCTGCAGTTCTCTTTGTTGGAGGTCTGTAAATGCAAAGTATTATCACTTTTAGTGAAGTAAGATGTACAACAGAAATTTCGAAAATATTTTCAATGGAATACACATTTAATTCCGCCAAGGGGATAGAATCAATATTACTTCTAAAGTTAATACAAGAACCCCCATACGTAGGACCTTTATGCGATTCTCTCTCTCTGCAATAAAAGCCTGCGAGGTAAAAGTTATCTAGGAATTGATATGTTCTTTGAAGTTCTACTTTTGATTCTTGGAAAAAGGTTCAATGTTTTTTTAACGTAAATATTGTAGCCGATATGTGCTAACTGAAAATTTTTATTTTTGCAGATCCCTCTCTTCGAAGTTCGGAGCGACGGTCGCGACAATCTGCTCAACGCCGTCATCGTGGCCGGCAACTTCGTAATTCCGGAAGTACTTGTCATGTTCGGCGACCGAATCTTCCGGGGCAACCGCACCACCAAAGTGAGCTCCGAGTGCCTCAACGCCTTCAACTCGCTCAACTTTCCGCCGCTCGTCACCTTCGGCATCCACATCGAAGGTAGGAAACAAATCGATTCTGTCCTCTCGCGGGGGCAATTTGACAAGTACTATGAAGAAAAAGACAAAATTTTTGAACGATCGCGCGTTATTTTCTAAATAGTCACCTTCGATGTGTATACACCAGCTAGTTTCCAATAGTTTCCAATATTTTCATTCCATCGGAAATTCAGGTTTCGTCAAACCCGGCAACATTCTCTGTTCTCTTCCTCATTTAATGAAATTTTGTCTCTATCAAGCGAAGTTTCAAATTTGGGAATCGCAAGATGTCGCTTAGGGCTGCATCTGGTAAATAAAGTGGATGAGAAACAAATTCTAATCTTCGTCAATCGACAGCTGTTGTGAGAGAAGGAGCAATGTGTTTGGTGAATCAGCGATTTTTAGTGTGCCATCTTAGACGTTCTCCATAATCTCCTTTTTCAAACAATCCAATAATGAAACACACATTACGGCCCACGTAATATTTGTCAAAGTATTCTATCAGGATAATACCTTTGGAATCTTAAAAACTAAGAGCATCACCTTTCCATTCTTCTTCTTCTTCTTCTTCTTCTTCTTCTTCTTCTTCTTCTTCTTCTTCTTCTTCTTCTTCTTCTTCTTCTTCGATGCACTGCTACCAGTCATTGCCCATTGTTTCAATTGTCGTTGGTATTCGCGTGTGTAATGATGATCCACGTTTTATCCAGTCACGAATCTGCTCAAAAGCGTGTGGATTACACCTAAACATTGCTAGAGGCCACTCTTAAATTATTTAATCCAGGATTACAGACTTAAGTGCCAACTTTGCGTATACTTTAATTCGGGTTTGATACGCCTTGGAGTTGAACCCTTCAAATGAAAATAATTAATCGCAGTACAAAATTATTTTTTCTCAATTATCTATCTCCACACAAAAAACTTCAGGTGATTGACAAGAAACTACATGAAACGTCCCTTTTAAAGATTTTCATCAATGACTTTACGTGAAATATACTTGCCAACTGTGTCATTGCTATATGAACATCTAACGACTTTTGTTCAAATGGTTGTTGTTGTTATTGTTGTTGTCGTTGTTTTCTAATGCCTGGCCTCCGCAAACTTCTCCAATGCCCACCCCGACATGATTATTATTGAACTTTTCAAATTTGGCACCACGTGAGCACCCAACTCTACCAATGGCTCTTTTAACCCCCATATTAGTCCCAAAGGACATACGCAACAATGGACTCCCTCATACGAAAATGAGGGGTTTAAGCCAGTATCAAGATAAGCTACACCAGCCATAGCGAGTCTCCTATTGTTCATATATGTTAATACATCGATTATGATCGAGGTGAGTCTCAAAGTGTTACCATCCTAAACAGGTCGAAAATGTGAACAAGATAAGCATTAACAACATAAGCACTCTAAAAATAAAAGCCACACCAGCTTCCACTTCCATTACCAAACTCAACAAAAAAGTTAGCATTTTTATTTTGCAACGAAAAACGAGTTGGAAGTAAAGAACAGTTATTTATGTACGTAACGTTGACCCAACAAGTAATAATACCGATACCAATAATAGTTCTTAACGAAACAAGTTGTATACTGACCCCGAAATGATGACCCCCATCTCGATGGGGTTTTTGTCCAGTTTCCCTGAACCATTGAGCAAATGCTGAGATGGCCCCCTTGATTTGCTTCTGAATGTAAATGTAGCTTCACTATGCGCGCGTTTTGTTGAGCTTTCCTTTTGCTTGTAGTGGTAGTAGAGCTTAGGGTGAGTTTCTATTTGTTAGCAATACAGAAAAATCAAATCTATTCGTTCGCTTACCGTCACAAATAAGTTTTCTATAATTCGGCAACGAAAATATCTAGTTTTTGAAATGTTAATCTCTCGCTTTTTTAAATTTATTATTATTATTATTATTATTATTATTATTATTATTACTATTACTATTACTATTATTATTATTACTATTACTATTATTACTATTTTTTCATCTTTCAACTATTAATAGTTAAATAGTTGGGAAGGGATTCTGAAACTCAAGAAAGCGTGCGCAGATGATTTCCCCCCCCCCCATACGTCACAAACAGTTTTTGACTAAATAAATAAAAGTTGTGTAGTTTTTCTTTTATTAACGACGGTTACAAATCAAGTTTATATTTTATTTGCTATTTATTTCTGTGATTATTTTACATGAACGTCTTCGTTAATAAAGTAATATTTCAATTGTTTCAAACAGAGTTTCATCGGTCTTTGAAAAGAAATGAAATAATGGTGTTACGATGCAAATAGTACTATAACAATACCTTTAGAGCACTAATCCTATAATGAAGTTTCTTAAGCATAGACAGCATTGTCGCAAATCAACGATTGAATAACTTTCATATGCAGTATGGTATTTGCCCACATTTATTGTTTCATATATATTTATTTCCAATTGAGTTACTTCGAAAGCAGAGCATTTGATTATATTTTAATAATATATTTTGCGTAAAATTCCAAATGTACAAAAGAGTATTTGTGTTGACAGTGAGCCACAAAGACATCTTCAGACAAACTGCGATCGAAAAGTTCTGCGTGCATCCGTCCCTCGACAGAAATGTGGGCCTCCTTCGTTTGTTTCCCAGCATCACTGCGGAGACGGTGAGTACATAAATAAAAAATGCTGATATTATTAGCGACAATAGTGAATAACTAGAAATTTATTGATGTAATCGATTTCATATAACCAAGAAAAATATACATTGTGTTGAAGTCGTAATATGAATTTTCTCCAGAATATGAAAAGATCTCATGTTATGTAGCTAAGAAACTCGTTTACATGTAATGCTATCCCGAAATCTTTTCTTTTAAAAGAATAATTAATTCCAAATGAAATCTAACATGTCGAAGTGCCAACATTCACCTTTAAAATTGCTTTTACAAAAATATCAAAACCCTACGAAGTTATGGGTACGTGTTATAATGGAATGTCACCAGACATGATACTTAAACTGACAACAACAAAAGTGACATCCACAGTACAACATTCCAGACTGTAATATGAATTGAAATTATACCACAAATTATACTGTCTTTGAAGGGTTACGCTAAAGGTGATACAATTTTTTACATTTTAAATCTGATAACGTCATAAATGGATCGTTGAGAGCTTGGAAGAACATGAAGAAAAGAATTGTACGCCTTTTTAACTATTATTGTATCATATTAATTTCTTACTCTATGATAACTCTTCAAATTCGAATTGAGAGATTGATTCTCTATTTTCTTTTACACGAATTTGGAAAATAATTTCCTTTGGATAATTACAATAGTTATACATAAGCCGCGTCGAATACTACTATGATTGCGGACTTGCCTCTCGAGATGTAAAAGTGTCAATCCCTCCGGATTCTCTTCTCTGGAAACACTCCGAGCATGGGATATGTGATGCGATGCAGCAATCAATTGATGGCACATGATTGCGTGTGACACGACGTTGAAAACCACCAATTGTCACTGGTACCGAACGCATGGCGACACCACGTTGACAGACAGCGGGCAAGCTACCAGACGGTAACTGATATTTGTGGTGAAGCCGCAGCCGTTAATGAAAGTATTAACAGAAGAATGGTGCACAGTGGAAGATCTTTTTTCTATACGTCTCACCTACGTTGTTCTTTAAGTATACAGGCAAAAATGATGCAGACTCTTCATCTGTATTTGAGGAGTTTGAAGCAATCTGTTCCCGGTTGAAAATATCCGTTTAAGAGAAGAGTAGGCGGTTTTTCTGCTTCCAGGCGCACAATTCAAATGCTCGGTACAAATGGAAGACACGCCCTGCAGCTTCGAAATGTTGCCCTGCAGCTTCGAAGAGTCAAAGAGCGGAGAAGAGTTCGGCG
Source organism: Teleogryllus occipitalis (assembly GCA_011170035.1). Classification (NCBI taxonomy): domain Eukaryota; kingdom Metazoa; phylum Arthropoda; class Insecta; order Orthoptera; family Gryllidae; genus Teleogryllus; species Teleogryllus occipitalis. The sequence continues at coordinate 57,867 of BLKR01003867.1, forward strand.
AGAATCGCTCAATTGCATCTCTCGGTCAGGTTTCTCTCACAACCACTTCCATGATAATTCTCTTTCACCTTTGATTACCTCAGAGGGAATAGCCCGAATACATCCCCGCCGGTATTTTGGAACGGGGAAGTAGGAAACAATTTATTTAGGTCTCCAATCATTAATAACGCAAATAAATGTTTTCACATCAGTCGAGGAGAAACATCAAACAGATGAAAATCGCAGAAACTTCCAATTGTGTATGTAATGTAACAAAAAGATACTTATTTTAATTCTGCTCATTTCACGGGAAGACCACGCCCCCTTCCTCCTTTTCACTCCTTGGTGCAACCCACTGTATACGTAGAAATATGTTTCAACAAATTATTAAAAATATTCATTTTAGTTAAACTCTAAAATACCAAGTTTTCCTTACTCTCTCTCTCACCATTAAAAATACATTAAAAGGAGAATTTGTTATTTTTCTTTTATGTTCTTCAAATATAGAAGCGGCCCTCGCTGTTTAGCTCATTTGTCAGCGTGCTAGCTTTCCACGACGTGACGCCGGGTTCGATTCCCGGTCGGACATTATAATGTACGTTTTCCTTGTAATGTCCCAGTATATGTTGCTGTGTGACGATGAGAAATCATAGTTCTCAGGTTGAGAAGACCAGAAAACGGCGTGGGGATGTCTTCGTGCTGACCACACGTACCCTCTTGACCTGTGACCGCGAAGCCGGGACGCTGCTAATAGGCGATGTCCCGTACGCGGGCTGTCGCCAAGTACAGACAGACTTAAATATAGAAGCGAAAAGGCGATCTTGGAAGCATTGATACCTAGCCGAGCTCCTGTGCTCATGAGGATATTTGAACGGGATGCAATCTTTCTCTGGAGATAGATAAGAGGCTTGAAAAAGTTGAAAATGGGATGCAATCTGAATACGTCAAAGATCTGCAGCGGCGGTCCTGCCAACTAGGGTGGTGGGTAAACCCGCGTGAATGGTCGTAGAAAAATTGTGATGCTGTTGCGCTGGGTTTTCGGCTGCTGACACACAGCCCGCCTCAACCCCTAACACGGCGCGGCTGTAGCATTCGCCTTGGCGCAGCGAAGAGTATTTGAATTGCGCGCCCAGACACAAATGTTTTCTTCAAATTTCACGGGAAACCTATTGCATAAAAAGGAGAGTTCACATACATTTTTTGCCGTAAAACAAATGGACATCCGTTTAGTTATGTTTTGCTAATATTTAAAAGTATTTATTGAATAATCCATGACGACATACAAGTGGATAATCAGGTCTATTCAGATGTACGCACATTGTAAATAATATTGAACTATTTATATGTTAACAGTAGAATACGATAGTAACATATGCATATATTTTTAAGAATAGTTCAGATAAGGAAGTCCCGCAAACGAACTTACCCCTGAATTTTATAATTATTTTCATAACGACGTTTGGATACGCGTTGGGACTTAGCGAACACGCCCTGTGGGTCAAGTGACTAGCTGTGTGTGTGTGTGTGTGTGTGTTTGTGTATGAATGCAGGTGACGGCGTTCCTGCAACCGCCGACGCTGGGCGTGGTGCTCCAGTCGTACGGCGCGGGCAACGTGCCGTCCGACCGCCAGGACATCCTGGACGCCATCGGCGCGGCGACGCGGCGCGGCGTCATCGTGGTCAACACCACGCAGTGCATGCGCGGCGCCGTCAGCGACCTCTACGAGACGGGCCAGGCGCTGCGGGGGGTAGGCGTGACGCCCGGCTACGACATGACGCCAGAGGCCGCGCTCACCAAGCTCTCCTACGTGCTGGCCAAGCACGACTGGAACCTCGACACCAAGCGGAAGGTACGACGTCGGCGCGTATTGTACACACACCACAGGCGAATTCTGAACATTATTTTACGTATACCTTACTTTATGGAAGCTACATCTTAATGTACCTCTATCGTTGTCTTCTATTTTGAGCTTTTCTGAAATCCCAATACTATGAAATTACGTCCTTAATAATTGTTCTATTAGACAATTACACAAACCGCTAACTTCTGGATCATTAACACACTCCATTTTCACAAACAACTTGAGAGAAGCATAACTTACGAACGACCAGAAACGGACTCTTCACCGCAATATTTTGCGGTGCCTGCCTACCGACCGTCCAGACCAGACGCGCATCCTCCCTTCTCCCCGCCCTTGAAATACGAGGAGCCCTAGGAGGAGGCTGGCATGCGGTTCCTTCCCTTGCGCTAGCGAATTATCTGGACAGCATTAAGAACTGTTTGGATCGTCTCACTCTACCGCTTTTCATAGGCGTCCGGATGTGGAAGACGGACTCTCGGTAGCAAAACTGTTATTTTTCGTATCTGTTTTAAATAATTCAAAATCTCAATAACTTTCGAGATAATGAAATATTTCTTATACACTTCGAATTACTAGATATATCGGCGGTATACGTGGTGTATCAGAGAATTCGTCACTGAGACACTCTAGCTGAGAGCGCTCAGATCGGTTTAGATGGCTCTGAACTTCGACTGATATCACTGAAGTGTCTCAGGCCGGGAGGTTCAAGGTTTTGAGTCCCGACGGTAGCAGGATTTTTGACATTAGTTAAATGGTAGGTCGAAGTTAAATGCTGTCTGGAGAAGAATTCTAGCGGGCGGTTACCCTGATGGGTAGTTTTCCGTGATTTTTCCTATCAATGTCAGGTGAATACCGGAGCAATATCCTAAGATTAGTCGCAAAATTGACGCAGGTGCGTGACGTGATGAAGGGTGATAAATGGTAAGTTTTTGCGACCCAGTATACTTATTGAACCCGCCCAACTTAGAGCGTAGTGACCACACGTTCCCTGTGAAGATTCACAATGACTTTGCTGAAGATGGAAGAAAACTGATTGAAGCCGTGCGTGTTTGTAAACATTTTATGACACAAACCATGATGAAGGGGTTAATGAAGATAATGAGGCTTTTATGAATCGTGATAACAATAACTCATCAGTTTCAGGAAGTTTGATTTAAGACTATTGTTCCAAATTAGCTAATTATTTACTAAAATTAAATATTTTACCAAGTTTTCCTTATTGTTTCAAAAATTTCACTGAACGTGCAGAAACGTGCAAAATACAATTTGGTAGGATAGCTCCAAATGAATTGATTTATAAAGAAATGTGAAAATTTTCTAAGAAATCATTAGCAAAAAAATTAGCATTTGCTTACAAATCTGGGCTTTATTGATAATTAAAATACTATTTTAAAGAAATGAAGACTTACTTTAAAAACACTGCCAGTTTTTCCTCTGGTTCCAATGGGCTTTGTGGCGTTGCAGCCACCTCTGCAAATTTCTTTTTTGATCAGATCATGCTCTCCTTTGAACTGATCACAGTTTAATCCAAATAATTCTGAAATTTGTCACCATAAAATTCCTTAGCTAGAGCAAATTCTCCATGTGTTTCTCTTTATTTTGTGTAATGGCTTGTCTCCTTTTCGCTCCAACATAACGGCGTAACATAACGTTTCTAAATCGAACTCGCTTTCAGAATCCGATGCAGAACTCAAATCCACTAACATCACGGAAATGACATCTTCGTCAGCGCTCGTACCGGAGTGAACTGCGGCCCATCTTGCGGTGATCACCGCTGTGACTCACTCTGCCGTGAGAATACTGCAGTCACTGCGTCACTGCGACGCTGCGTCACGTCACAGATCTGCGTCTCATTTTGTGACTAGCCTAACAAACGGGCCACGGACCGCACACAATCCTCTTTTTTGTCGTCTTTTCTCCCCTTACTTTCACACACTTACATTCCATTGCAATACACTTTCGGGAGACCAGTCGTGAGCTTGGGGCTTGTCCTGAATTGGGCGGTACAACGCTGGTGGGAGATATCTGGTTGGGGAAAATCTCCCAAGCCCACGGTAGGTCGGCACCGAATCTCTCCAGCCGGCTGTGGAACCTAATCGTCCTCTTCCGCGATGAAAACATGCACTATATGCACGGGACTAATGACCTTGGTAATAGAAGCGCCCAGAATCCCTAATTAATCAATGGAAGCGTGTAGTTCTCCTCGCCGCGGCGTTTCGGCTGGTTGCTCGTTCGTGATTCCGGCCGCGTCAACTACCGAGGCCATTAGTCCCGTAAGTGTAGGGCGTGTTTTATTCTCGGCGGTGACGGTGTTCTTCCCCCGCTGGATGACGATATCCAACGCCGACCTACCGTCGGCTAGCGGGGTTTTCCCTAACCAGGTATCTCCCACCAGCGGAGCACCACCATATCCGGAAAAAGTTCTAAGCTCCCGACCGGTCTCCCGGAATGTGTGGAGTGTAGTGCATGTTAGTGTAAGTGTGTGTAAGGGGTGAGGATATGACAAGGAAGAGGTAGGAAAGATCGCGTGCGGTCCGTGGCCCGTTTGTTAGGGTACAAATCCGGCATTCGCATGGTGATGATCGGAAAAAACATGGAAAGCTGTCGATCAGACCAATCGGTCTCTACAATTACCCTCCAGACAGCGACTAAATGCGACCTAGCTGACAAGCTAGTATCGAAAACCTTGCCTCTGTCGGGACTGGAACGTAGGACCGTCCGGTCAGAGAACATTAGTTGAGACACTGAGCCACCTCTCCCGGAGCGGGCATTCCCGCTCGCCCTGGCGTGCGCAAGCGTGCTGACGTGAGCTCTGGGCTGACGTGGTGCGGGTGGCGTGCCTCAGATGATGCAGATGAACCTGCGCGGGGAGCTGACGCGCGCGCTGGCGGGCGAGGGCGTGACGGGCGGCTCGGTGGGGGAGCTGGTGGAGGCGGTGGCGTCGCACCTGCAGATCTCGTCGCCCCGGGAGCAGGAGGAGCTCAGCGCCATGCTCTACCCCGCCATCGTCAACGCGGCCGTCATGCAGCGCAGCGTGCCCAAGCTCAGCAGCCTGCGTGAATACGTGAGTCGCTGAGCGCCCAGCCGCACTTGAAACGTCTGTTTGTATTTCTTTGATTTGCTGTGGTAAAAGGCTAGCAATTCCTCACTCAACGAGCCACTCGAAATTATCTCGGTATTAATAATTATTTAGTGTAACTTCGTTTCGGCAGCTACCCTTTGGCATAAGAACCACATGTGACTTAAACTATCACTGAAAAAATCGAAATGGGTTCCGACATGACACAACAGATCAATCTCTTGTAAGTGGTGATTATTCTAATTCTGTCCAAGGTAGTCTTTTTTCCCTAGTAGTGAAGCCCTGAATAATAGTCAGTTTCCTGAAGCCCACCTAATGCATACCTCTTTTAGTTTCGAACAAAGTAATACAGCAGGGCCGTAGTAATAAGTTTTTGCGAAATGTTAGTACAGATCAATGTTCAATAAGTTTTTGCGAAATGTTAGTACGTGTAACTCCAGAGTTTCTTGGCGGCATTTGAACCATTTCTATGGAAAGGTTGAAAGCAGCTAACCACTTAACTGAGAAGTCAGAGTGCGCTACCAAGAGCCATATTATCGAAGTACAATCACAAACACTATTTTATTCGGATAGATTGTTATGTATTTTTGAAATGTTTAAGAATCTCTGTGATATTTTGTCAAGAGATGGAAATTATTTGCTATATCTCTCCTTGTTTCTAAAGTGTAATAAAATGAAGGATTCATACCTTCAGAGCAATTAACAATAGTAATCCGTGCCACGGAGCATGATTTATGTAACCATAGTTTGGATTCTTTTCTTCTTTACAGAAATAAAGACTAGCTGAACATGTGGAAAACTTCGCACTTTGTAAATAATTGTTTTAAAACTGTAAAAAACCATTGTTTCATATTACCCAATTTAGAACGGCCAGCCCCTGAACTGTGCGTTACAGCTTTATAGATCCGTTACAGTGCGAGAAGAAACAATCTAATATTGCCACCCGTTGAAATTAAATTGCACAGAAAAAGCAAGTGATCCCTTTAATTTTATTGTGAAAGATTATTTCCGCTTTTGCCCTTCAATTTAATTTTACTTAGATTTCGGATTTCTGTGCTTTAGACCATGCTATTCATAGAATGGACATTTAAAAGAACTAAATCCTCAATTTGGGTTTAGTAAAAAATATCTCATTTTGTAGAATATTATCAGAAGCGTAATTCGGGTACCAACTGTTCCTGCCTGTTTAGCTTTATTCCTCCCCCTCTCCTCTACCTGTCCCAACAGTCACTCGGCATTTCCCTAGCTGCCCCATCTATGCCCCAAAATTCATGTGCTCACAGACTTCGCCTGTCCCGCACATGGTCCCACATTGTCCCTAGCCATTCCCTAAAAACTCTTGTCCCACTTAACTCGTCTATCCTCACGAAACGTGTCCCTTTAGGCATGAAAATCTGGTTTTACGATCCTAGGATCGATCACTTGCAAGAAATACGCGATTACAATGTTGTTGCAATAATCTTTTTTGTTGTCATATGCTGCAAAGTTATATTTTTCGCTATAAATCTGTTTGATGCAGGACTGGAGAGTAATTTCCTATCCATCAGTAACCCCTTTTAGGATTTTCTGTTGATGGTTTCTTATAAACAGTCAAAAACCAGCATATATCATTAGCATATTTTATAGAGAGATTGAACATGAATATAATAATATTCATGTTCATGTGTAAAAAAAAGAACTCGTCTTGGAAAAACAAGTAAGAATTCTTTCAGACATAAATTATATTTTTAAACAAAACGATATCGTCTAATTAGACATTTCGGTGTTGATACTCGAATAAAATGTGTATGCCGGACAATTCTAATTCCAACGCACCTCGAATTGATCAAATGGATGTATTAGTTATTGTAAGTAATTAATTAAAAACTTTCTCAGGGTGTGTGTATGTTTCATTTATATTCATTATTTGATGTGTAAAATTTCTTCACATCGCAAAATGTTACCATATTGTGGATGAGTGTAATTACTTTAAGTCTGTCATGAATATGTTAACATTGTTTAGTCACTCTGAAAACGTTAAGCTCACTTTTTACATTTTAAAAGTAATGAGGGAAGATTGCAAATGTGATAAAATAACAATCACCAAATTGGAATTAAGTGATTGCGACAATAGCAAATCGTATTTAAAGGTATTAAACTTGTGCATCTCATCTGCTATTGAAAAAATTTATTTCATTTATGAAAAATTGCGTTGTGTTAATGAACTACGACAAGATTGTACCCACAAAATGCAGGTCTAGATTTTCCGCTGATCACTGTACCGTGCTTGTGCACCGCCTTCAAATTATAGTTAAATGCATGGCGAAAGACCTCAGATTGTCTGAACATTTAAGTTGAATATGATGAACGCGCCAGGAAATAAACTGATAACACCCTACAATGTTTCGCTCTAGTAACGTACCAAAATACTTGAATTATTGTTTTCACATACATAACTACCCTCCAATATCCATAACCCTATAATCGTGCATTTGAATGTACAAATGAAATTAAGATATACTAGTGAAAACCCGTCAAAATTTGACGGTGCGATCGGAGATAAATGTAAAATACTGTGCGCAGACTAATGTTCACAATATGATAATAATAATAATAATAATTATTATTTATTATTATTATTATTATTATTATTATTATTATTATTATTATTATTATGTCTTTATTAATGGCGAGGCTCAGGCCATAGGGCCTGCTCTTCCGCCTAACCACACTATGTTGCATTGTTTGGATATTCAGGGTATAACGAAGATATTCTGTGATGTGGAGTTCCCAAAATTTTGAACACGAATGGCCCATGACCAGGTGGCAATGCAATATCGGCGCCAAATGACACAAAAAAAGGACATTATACTGACGGATATTATTTCTAAAGTTTTTTGATGTGTTATCATCTCCTATAAACAACTTTGATTTCTTTAGGTATATTGCTTGAAGATAAACTTATTTTCCCATTTAAGCAACGCAGAGTAAACACGTTTGCAGACTTTCTCTCACATGTGAAGTACAAAGCAGAACAAAACTGACATTTCATAGTCAACGACCACGCAGAAAACGAATTGATCTCACTATCACGACACTTACGCTGACTGCCGGCGTTCAGTTAATGTACGTTTGCGTCTTTTGGGGCGCGTAGGCAACGTTTCGGAATTCGACATAACCTGTGAACAACTTCACTACTTAAGTACAACCGAGCAAAAACCACTGTCCGAATGTTCTCTACGAAATTCACCACAAACGCAAATACAAAACTTACGCCACAATGCAATTATTACACTGAAACAAAACCTTGAATTGTAAACAAATCTCAACAATCAAAACAAAACATCACGCAGCACCACCATGAAGTATCGTGGACATCTATCGACTCATGTATATCGATTTTGAAACAATCACCCTTTGGAAGAAAACAATTGACTATTGATAAGCGTACTATTAAAGAATGATTTAATTAATTAATTTACACCGTAAATGTTGCTGAATCAAAACAAATAATATCTGATAACACATCTAGGGATCACGTTCTTTCATTTGAAGGAAAAAATACTACTATCGGTTCTGTAGAAGCTCTAAACGAAGCCATGGCAGAATACCTATTTTTTTTAAATATATAGATAGATTGTTGGTATGCGCATGACGAGACGTCTGACATCATCTATGCTTTTCCGTTAAATATTAAGGTGAAATGACATAGAGAGTTGAAGTTAATTATCTTCCAAGGGTTTTGAAATCACCTCCTGATGATTAACTGTAACACCTCAACACACTTGAATTGTTTTTAAGAGATGTACGATGAATTACAATGTACTCAGACATAACGGAACGGTTACATGATGGCAATTTAATTGTTTTAAAAAAATATTTTATTTTGGTTCAAGTATTTTAATTGATTGTTCTGCATTGTTCACGAAGTGTGTTAATAAGGTAATTTGAAATGTATAATGTGTGTACTGACTAAAATATGCTTACTGCGTGTTTTAGTTAATTCTAATATATTTAAATCATCCCTTGACACTTTAAAAAAGAATACAGATGGTTTAAAGTAGAGATGTTGGTTAAAATAAAGCAGTCATATGATAATAAATATTACAATAAAATAAATGTAAAATTAATATTGGAAATTATTTCTTGGAAGTAAACTTACATATCCAGAAATAGTTTCCAAAGCTTACGTGCTCTGTGAACGTTTCTTCTTTTTTATGACTTCTCTTTAATAGTTCACAATGATCTAAGTTGAACATAGGAGACATTTTCTCTTCTGGCCTTTTTGTGTATGAAAAACTTAATGCAGGTACTATTGACGTTTGTGTATTTTTGGAGTTAAGCACGCATTTCATATGTACAAACTCTTTGAATAGTAAGCATTATGCAATTCAAATTTCATATTAAAAGAGCTTTTACATTCTGCATAACTGCAGAAACTTTTAAGGCAGAAGCAGATTGCGAGTGTTTTGTTGCATTATTAATTATTACTCTTACATGTCATCACTTTTAACAATAGTTTCTCTTCGCATGGGAAAAGAATACACTTTTATGTGTACTTTTATTAACATAATGGATTCTAGAATTCATAGCCAAACAATTCAAAGTTTCGAAGCTTCTGAACACGTGCTTGCATACATACTTCCATGGATCAACTATCCGAGTTCTGTCCGAAGTTTTCGTTTGTTGTGAAAAGACAAAAATGATGCGCTCGGCTCAAAACGTCTACACAATCTCGCATTAAAAATACTTGCAGAATGATAATTTTTGTCACTATTTAATACATTGTTCAATTCTTTTCTAATTGCCTCCATCTCGCCAAATGTGTTCGAATAAAACAATTTCGCTAACGCAATGGTCTCTTATGTCGCGTTGATGGGAATGTTGATTTTAGAACAAATTCAGTTATTTGGATTATCATATTCTTTAAGTACTGACCATGAATGTATTAATAGTAATTAACGTACTAGTGAATAAAATCATTGTTCTCTCCTGTGCCATTCATTATTACCCATTACCACTATGTATATGAAATAAAGTTTTATGTAGTATCCTAATCGAAATAAATCATTCATTGTTTTAACGAAGATTATTAAAGTTGCCTGTTAAACAGTTGTTAAAGCACTGTAATATTCGCATTAGTGAAAATGGCGCTTTGCTCATTGAAGTAAGTGAATTCTATACGTTTTGTATTAGAGAACGAAACTTTGTAGTTTTCAAAAGTTGCCAAAACCGTTCGTTTGTACCATTGCTCATAATTAAACTTTATAAGAGTAAAAGAGGGGTAGGGATTCTGGTGCTTGAAGAAACATATACGTATGCTTCTCTCCTAATAAATTTTAAACGCAGTTTTTAATATTGTTTAAGATAATGTAAATTTAAATTAAATTAAACCTTATGTATTTTTTTATTGTTTAATGGCAATGTGTTGAAAAATAACGTGCATGTGTGGATTTCGTGTTGTGAAATATCGATACTGATACCTGATTAATGTTATTTCTAAATCGTGTGTTGTAAAAATTGCATGAAAATGTTCCCACCCCTAAGTAATTTTTGACAGTCACTGATTGGTTTAGAATAAGATACGGTGAAGGTAGTATTCCAAGCTTATTGAAGAGATTTACTGGAATTACATGTATAACATTTGTTTAGTACTCGCACATTTTTTGTTTAATCTTAGACCTGGGCCACACGAGCATTGCGTTGACGCGCGTTTAGTAACACGCTTCGTAGATAAAAACTGTATATCTAACGCGAAACGGCACAGAATGCTCTCGGCCGTTTCGCATAGGATAGTGTTAATTTACAACTCTAGTTACTTAACGCGCGTCAACACAACCCTCGTGTGACATAGGCCTTAGTTTAGGTACTAAAAGATGTGTTTCTCTAGATATATAACGAAGTTTTTGGCGAAGAGTATATCATCCAGGTTAAAATCTTGATTTTTTTAAACAAAGAAATAATGAAAATTCTGCTTTCTGAAAAACTCAGAATTTTTTGTTTACACTAGGAGTCACTTCTAGAAACATGAATCCAGAATATCAGGTTTTATGAAATTATAAATATTTTTTAAGAACCGAAAGTGAAAGCGGTTCCGGTTCCAGCAATAAATGAACGAACAACGGTTTCGGTTTCGCTCTCACTATTGAAAAGTCTCAACGATTTCGGTTTGATGCCTTGGTTACATGGCAATATGTTTTAACAAAATAGTTATGTATGATATGAGAGGTAAAAGGTGACATTTTATTTAAAGAGTAAAAAATGTTTCGAGTAAACTAAAATCACTTTTACCGCGTGTCGTACAATGTTTTTTCGGACAGCCTTACAGACTTCCCTTTTATTTAAATTTAAGTATACAAATCACATAAATGTGCACAGTGATTTGCGTATTAAGTGTACAAATCACTTAATGTACCATGTTACATTAAGATCAGTTGTAGAAGATAAAATTGAAAACGTATTTTCTTTTCTTTTTTGCATTCAGTTTTAGCTGCGCACATGAGCATGGTCTCCTTTTAGCCTCCGAGCTAAAAATCGAATGCTTAGCACGCTGTACGTTGCAGAAAAGTAATCGCTTTTACTAGATATATTGCTATCATAAAAAATCATGTATTTATTTATGGCCAAAACTGTAAAAAAAAGTGTTCTATAGAATGAGAAGAGGGCGAGGAAGGATAGAATTAGAGCGTGGAACCGTTTCAAGAGCGAAAGAGAAGGCAGAGTTGAGCTGAGGGGAGCGGAGTGGTGCGTTACTTGAAGCGGCTGGTGCGCAGGGCCTGGACCTGACGGCGGCGAACGCGGACGGGCGCACGCCGCTGCACGTGGCCTGCTGCGAGGGGAGCGTGGACGTGGTGGAGTTCCTGCTGCTGAGGGGCGCCAACGTGCACATGAAGGACAGGTAACATTTAGCCCAGGCAACGCCACCTAGGTCCACGTTGGCCTCGGCACGGCGACGGGTGTAAGCGTGTATGGCGGAGAGGCGAAGCTCAAAGGGAGTCTGAGAGGCAAAGAAGTCCTGAAACAGTTTAGGACCTCTGCACACGAGCTTTAAGTAACCCGCGTCCACGCAACGCTCGTGTGACCCAGGCCTTATGATCCGCGGTAAAGACCCCCCCCCCCCCCGAAATACTTTAAATGAAAGTAAAATCTCTAATCAAATTGGTAGGAAAACATTTGGCCCTTTCAGACCTATTTTCTTTTAAATAACTAAATCAGTACAGGCCTTATTAGAAACCATTCGCAAGCATAGCTTTTTTACGAAATTGAAGTTATACGATCAAAGTTTTTTTTCTTTTATTCAATTCAGTCTTTTTTTTAGGAATCAATGAAATTAAATGTAACATACGTCACGGGCAATTATTTCAATTATGAGAATTTCATTCAATTACGAGAAGTAATTATTAAAAAAAACTGCTGTGAAATTCGTCACAACCGAACGTATTGGCTTTCGGCTTAGGAGTTATGGTGTTCAAATAATGCTATTATCAGCGCTGTTTTTCTTCTGTTAAGGTTGAAAACTGCGCTAACTTAAAATTTTGTATCGCATAAAACCGCAAACTATTTGATGACAATTCACTTTTGATTTTCGAAAAATTTAGACTAATATTCAACGAAGAATGAAATGAAATGAATAAACGTCGAACGCCGAAGTCAACCGAACCTAACCTAACCAATATTGCCGTGTGAAAATGAAAAGTCATGCGAGATACTAAATTTAATATTAAACATTGTTTTTACGGAGCAACAATTCCATACTACTTTTAAATATTTACGAATACGGGAGCTGTCAGTGAAGTAATGAAGCCAAGCTTGTGTGAAATTGTCTTGTCTGTATAATGTTGGGGATACTGTTAATAGTTGTGATTAAATTATGTTTGTTTTATAGATGGGTAATATTTAATGGCAATTGGTACGGACTGCTGAAGTTATAATCAAGCCCCGCATTCGCTTCACTCGGTTGGCAGTTTTTCAAGAAATGACTCAAGTTTAAGGACAGGAATTGCAATATTGTAATACTACGTAACCGTTACCAATAATACGAGAAAGTATATGATGTTGTAGAACCACTAATTTCTCTTTTGTTTTAAAGGGTACAACACATTCGTTTTGTTGTTAAGTTTGTTTCGATGTTTGGATTGGTTCATTTTTTAAGATACAGCACGTACCAATTAACGTTAACCACTAAAACCTGTACTGATATCTTACTTCATGATTTATCTAGAATAGGGAAATAGTTACATAATATTGATCCCATCCTTTGTTAATTCCTCCTAGACAAAATTTTCTTTCCCTTTGGTGAGATGTACTTGCTCCCTCTTGTTCTGAGATTCAATTATTCAATTCTGAGATTAATATTACGTGTACATTTTCCATACGACATTGTGTGTACGTGAATTCCCTTTCTTAATGTATTTGCTTTTTTTCAAGACATTAATGGGGAAAAATCTCTGATAGTATAATTAGGAAATTTTACAAATCTATATTCATATTCAAAAACTAATTTTGAACAAATGTTTATTCTTGTTTTCTCAACCTAGATTCGATAACACGCCGTTGCTGAATGCCATTGTTTTTGACCATCATGAAGTGATTAAAATACTAGTAAAATGTGGAGCGCATATCATTGGACCTAGGCAGAATATTGGTGATAAATTGTGCAGGTAAATTGAATTGATAATAACTCTTTCATGCAAGAGATTCAAAACTAACCTTTCAGTAGAAAAATCAATAAGGGTACTTCGATTGTTGTTTCAGTGCTGCTGCAAAGGGTCAGCTGAAACGATTGGTTTCATATCAGTTGGCTGGTGCCGATTTTAACCAGGTGGACAGCAGCCAAAGAACTGCTCTGCATGTGGTACTGTATACAATATAACTAACATACTACAAAATTAACTAGAAAACTCTGCTACACAGATGAATAAAAACGAGAAAAAATAAAATGTGAAAACTTTTTAAGAAACGCAATATCATTATTCTTCCATCATTATAAACAAATTTCCTGTTTATCTTGAAATAGAAAATCTTATTCTAATTGCAGTGTGCAATTTAAAGTTTATCTGCAATTGCATAGCTACTGAAGACACTGAAGTGCGTTTAGAATTTATAATTTTATCATTCCATTTATCACTTCGATATTTCTTCATTATTCCTGGTCACTTAATTACAGATTTGATATAAAATAGTATATCTGCAATATGAAGATACATTAATGTAAATTAGTTTTATAATGGAAAAGACACTACAGTCCATTAAGTGTACTTTTACATGTAGTGTTACATTCAAGTATTAGAAAGTAAGTTTAAAGAAAGATAATTATTTTTTTCTTTTACAGGCGGTTCTTCACAATCAAGAGAAGATTGTTCGCTTTTTAATTGGTGCAAATGTTAATTTAAACTGCAGAGATATGCTTGGAGAAACACCATTGTCTATTGCAATCAAACTGCGACATGATCAAATTCGAAAAATTTTAGAGGGGATGTAACGTTTGTGGCAGTCTAGAAGGATTATATTTCGTCATGTCAAGCTAAAAGTTTTTATTTTATATTTTTAGCACAAATTATTTATTGGTATGCTGTAAAACAGTTCCGCATTATTTCAAAATATCAAACATTACGTTGTCATGAAAAATATTTTATTTTATGATCAGTTACTTCAACATTTGTACATAACATTCTCAATTAAGAAAAATATAAACATGTGGAAAAAATAAGACCATTCATTTTATTAAAGTTATTACAACATACTTTAGCTATATATTTAAACTCTAACATTGTTTTTATTTCATGTTATTTCTTTGTGAAAATGATTCTTCTGGCTTAAAGCACTTTTTTATGAATCTAACATGAAGAAAATTTAAAAAAATATTATTCAAACAGTTCACACAAATGAAATTCCGTTCAGCCAACTTTCTCTTCTCTGGAGATAGAAAAATAATATTTTAATAGATAAAGAAGGATAATTAAGTAAACAAGTAATTGTGGATCTGGCTCAATGAAAACAAATACAACATACAGTTCGTTGTTCTTCACCGTTAATGGTTTCATCATCTTGCCGTTCCACAAGGAAATCTTGCACCCATTTGCAATTTTCTTGCACCCACTATGTGCGATTCCTGATTTTTCCCCTGTAGGTCGCATAATTCTTCTAAAATACCTTAGACGATTTTCCACAAAAAGCAAGTGATACCAACTTTCACACGTAGCTCTCTTCTAACTTGTATTCATATCCGACTATTGGCGATCAAGCGTCAGAGGGTAGGGGTTTTGGGGAGGTTTCTGTTTGCCACTCCTGACACCTGCACTCATGACCTCTTTACAAGTTCGAACCCATAATCCTAAGGGTGTTAAACACCGCACGAGGTGCCTTGGATCTGCCTAAGCTGGTAAGGTAACCCATGCAGTTGATACAAACACTTGATACTGGCGATGGTACATGGTGACAAGAATCAAATGAGTAAACAGCAACATCAAGTGGCAAAAATTCTCAATGAGAATCTCCAAATCGTTAGCTGATAGTAAGAACATTATAATAAATTATTGGTTGATTAACTTACAACTTCCATTAAAGAACTACACTGAAGAAAAGTGGCAAATCGCAGCATGGTATAGAGAACACGCTCCCTGGTATAGAGAAACACTTGTTTGGCCAGCGGTTGATGAGACAGACCTGTTGCACATAAAGACAATTCTCACCTATGTTTCTGTTGCAATGTGTGCACATAATTCGCTTACGGAAAATTCAGTTTCAGAGAAGTGGTTGCTCCGCATGACAACTTTAGCCTTCAATTTTGAGAATAAACTGATAATTGAATTCGTTGAATAGAAATAGATGCCATATTCCATTAATCATATGCTTCAATTTTTCTTCCATGCGTAGACTAGTCTACCTTGTATCTTCTCGCGCCACTCGATTCTTTGCCACTTTTCTTTTGCAATGTTTCACAAAACCAAAGATGCATATTTTGGGCTTTAATAGCCCCCAAAATCAATTTTAATAATGCAATCTTAGTAGTAAAAAGTTGTTTTTTATTTACTTCATGTATCACTCTTATATGAGTATTTTAATCCTGTTTTTTTAGTGATTTTTACCAATAATCGTTGGTTTTTTGGCAAAATGAAGGCGTTCAGAGACTAATGTTGACTTAATACTGAAAGAAATGGAACTTGTTGTCGATGTTACCGATTGAAAGTCAACATCAGTGCACGGGGGGCGCCACAACACAGTTTTGGATTCGAATTAAACATAGTGCTTGATAGACAGTCAACGGTTATTACGAGTCCGATGAATTGGACAGGAAACGTCCCGATATGAGAGAGCTTGGTACTGACAGGTTGCCAGACGTACAACGGCAGGTGGTACACTGTAAAAAAAAACTTTGTCAAAGATGTCTTATAAAAGAAAATATGACAGTGTAATAGCTCAGTTATTTTATAAAATATTTCTTTTATAAAATTTCTTTGACAAAATGTACTCTGAAATGTCCAAATTTTACTATATTTGCTGAGACCTGTTCGAGTTCTAAGTTCCTTAATGAAAGTATGGTTGATGATTCACGATAAGGGTCCCATGTCCTCACCCACAAACATTTCCCCTATACCCTTTTCTACTTTGGAATTAAACATAAGCTACTTATTATCGAGCGTAAAGCAGCACAATCTCAATAATTTATGCGTCATTCATCTTGAGTAGTGGACAAGTCTACATGAAAATATTGGATGCAATGTAACACTTTCGTCAAAGTTCTTTGTCAAATTGGCCTTTGTCGAAGATTTTTGAATTTTAACAAAGTTCTTCAAAGATTTTTTCAAACATATTTTGCAGTGTAATACGCGCCAAAGGATCTCCCGAAGTACAAGAGAGACATTCACGGCCAAGCCAGCAATATTCATTTTCTTAACCAACTTCTTAAGACAACATGAAGTAATGCTGGCATATTAAGAATTTCCTTCATCGATTTGGCAGTGAATCTGTAAAATAAAAGGTAATCTTGTAATGTTACGTGTCCAATGGATGAGTAGACTTCAATGCATTAAAACATGCACTTTCGAAAAGACTTTTGACACACCAATTTTCCATTACAATATATCTTGGTACAAGAGATCGTAATATTTTACTTGTACCTTTGCCCGAGTCTTCAATAAGTGGCGACTGAGGAACTTCCTGACATATTAGAGCTCCTCGGTTATTCAGTCTTGCTTGAGTCATAGCTTCGTTTCTTATCATCTCTTCACCAAATTGGAAAGCTCCTCCAAAGCCCCTGCAGCCCGCCCTCGGGCAAGAGGCAGGCGTCGTACAACCGGGTACAGTTGGCGCCCAGTCTCCCCTGGTCAATGGCTCCGCTCACAGCCGTGCCCTGCAGCGCTTCCACCAGCCACGAGTTGCTACAACACACGATGTTTTAGATCAGGGCTGTCAGACATTCCTTTTATAGTAAATTTAGAAATTCCAAATCATCCCGATGTGTTTTACTGCGTTAGGTTTGGTATGGCCTGACATCATGCATGATTCCATACACACACACACACACACACACACACACACACACACACACACACACACACACACACCGTGTCAGAGCAGCCAGGCAAACTGCCGAGATCAATATTGCAGGGAAGTCAGTTGTGGATCGTCCGAGTAATGAAAATGTGGCCCCCAACCATATTAAAGATTTTAGTTGTGGCCCTTGAGGACTTGCAAGTTGGATACTCCTGTTTTAAGTGGATTGTGGATTTAATCATAGGTGCGCAGGCTAAAACAAGGTGGGGCGCAACAACATATGTGGACTCCTCTGTCCCTTTTGAGACCCCCTTTTCCATTAAACTTTTATATTTACAAATGACACTTTTGAGTAGTAAATAAACGAAACACAATAAAAGGATAATTAAATAACTTAAATTATACCATTATAAATACAAATGGTTTTATGTTCAACCATCACAATGCAAGATGGTTTGGAAAGCCTCTTTTCCAGTTATTAGCGTAAAAAAGGAGGAAAATCAAGAATTGATCATATTTACGGAAATATATATTATTACATAAGGCTAGGGATCCCCTTTCGAAATTTTCAAAGGGGTACAAGGTTCCCCAGTTCCTCCCTCCCTTGTGCAATCTTTTACTCTAACCGACGTGGGGCAGTTGATATTCTTTGATAGTTCATCGCCGTGCTTAATCATTTAATGTGGCAGTTCAGTTAATTTACTGATGTATGAGATCACTTGTCTGAAGTGTTTTAATTTTTGTTGTTTTAATGTTACGTCATATCTAATTTAATATATATTTTTCATTTTTGTGTTACACATGGAGAAACGTGCATAATTCTGCGAAACATTGGATTATTGAATTTCATAATTAACACAATAAATAAATAGTTATTGGAAAAGTAAGTCATAGATTGTCTTTAATCAAAACAATACTTAATAAAATAGGAAGGTCATTCCTCTTCGTCGTAATAGGATTTTCCTCAATTGCTAATTAAAAGGTTGTTCACGTGTATTTTGCCACGAAAATGTGAGAAGTGCAAGAACTAATTTGGTCAGTCCTTGTATGGTGCGAGGTTAAAGTAAGATATAGGAGACGTGAATTTATTGATATTTAACTGTTTATGAGCAACAAATGTGTCTTTGGCGCCTCAAAGGTTTCGTCAAGAGTAAGTGTGTATGTATTACATGTGAATATTTCTTCAAAAATGTCAAAAATCTCCATTTAGCGACCTTTCCTACTTGGCAATGACCATAATTAATAATAAAATATAATGGAAAAACTATCGTGAAATAAAATCAAAACTAATTTGGAAAATAATATTTTTTCCATTCTTGACCCAAATATTCCGATTCGCCTCATCCAAGATGCAAAGAAAACATTTCTAAGAGCTCCGAGCCAAGCGGTCAAAACTGCTCATCAGGATGACGCGTCATCCCAGACATTTTCTTTTTTTATTTTGACAGAGGTACGTCATTAGCTGCCAAGGTATGAATCATTTCGCTCTTCCTAAACAGAAATCTTTCCCTTTCTCTTGCTATTTCACGCGGGAAAGTAGTACGTTCGTGTATACACGCATAATACTGGGCTTCTGTGATGCAACGCACAGTTCAGGAACTAACAGTTAAAATTGGTTCCAAGTATAAAGCTGTTTTCACACTTAAAACAAATCAAAAAAGCGCGAAATGCCCCGCACGCTCTTTCAGATATCACTAGCATACACGCCTATCACTGGATATTCACCAAAATGGATATTCCCCGATTAATCTGGCTCTTCTCCAAGTCCGTAGATTTGAAATGAATCTTTGCATTGTCGGGAGCATAGGAAGGTACTGTATAATATAAGGAGGAAAAGTACTGGAATAACATTAAGAATACGATTTCGAGTATTTAGTCATAAAATCCATGTTTTAGGTTCTTCTGAGTTGCAATTTCGCTCACATGTCCGGATTAAGGTCCACTGGTATTGTTTCATTGGTGATTAAGATTAGAGCAAGTGGCGAGCAATTACACAAAATTTTGTACCTGAAAAATTTGGATATATCTTTGTACGGACGCAGGAAGGGAAGAAGAAAGGAAGGTAGGGTCAGTCAGACGAACGGTGAGGAGGGGGCGGACGGAGAGGGAGGGCGGATGGAAAGAGGAGAGGGCGGAGAGAGAGAAAGGGGGAGGAGGGGAGGGAGAGGGAGTGAGGGACGGACAGACGGACGGACGGACGGACGGACGGACGGACGGACGGAGTCAGGGAACTAACAGGAATAGAAGTACGAACGTACGGGCGGAGGAGGACGGACGAAAGTACTCGTATGTATCGCATATAACTGACAGATTATGAGCTTTTGGGTTTGAACTTAAAAAATACGTCAGGAGTAAGAGGTTCATAAGAAACCTCCGAACTTTCCAAAATTTTAAAAGTTTAAAATATATTCAACATCGTCCTATTTGTACTTGTACATTACTAAAAATGGATTTTTTTCAAATTCAGTGTATTCCTGACCATTCAATCGTTTTAAGTGCTTTTTGTTTGGCAAAATATTCAACTGTTCCCATATTTTTAGAAACCTCGTGACAAATTTCCACAAATATACAAACAAAATTTTAGTATGATGGTCGAACTGTAGAAGTACGATTTTCATAAAATTGGTCGCCGACGTACGATATCGGAAATCTCGATTGGTGTTTCACTGCTATGGTCCCGTTAGTGTAGTTATTAGTCCGGTTATTAGTCCCGTTAGTGTAGTAAATGTTTTAAGCAGGAAGGTGGCAGTGATTCCTATTGTGTGTCGGGTCCGGTGCCAACCTACACGTAGGTTGGCACTGAGTGACCTCTAAGATCTCGCCTTATCTCCAGGCGTGTGTGGTATTGTAGGTATGTGTGTAAGTGTGTGTAGTGTATGTGTGTAAGGATAGGACAAGAAAATGGAATGATTTCGCGAAGTCCATAGCCCGTTTGTTAGGGTACTTCTCCGGCATTCGCCTGGTGTTTGTCGGAGAGACCACGAAAATCTACCCATTTAGCAGCCGACCACTCCGAATGCCCCTCCAGACAGCTGCTGAATTCGACATAGCTATCCAGTTAGTGCTGAAAGTCCGCCACCGTGGGGGCTCGTATTCGAGGCTCTAGGACTTCCCGATCAGTCGCTGCAGAAACCGCGGCAACACTGTCTGGGCCAAACTCAGCCCGTGGAAATCTCGAAAGAGGTGCATTTTAAGGCGAGGAAAAAGCGCGCGGCCTACCTGGTGACACCGTCGACGATCTTGTGGACGGAGTCGTCGCTGCCCGCGCGCACGCCGTCTCGCGCCTCGGCCACCAGAGCGCAGAGCGCGCGCTGGGCACAGGCGCCGGCGTCGATGCGCTGCTGCCTCAGGGCGGCGTCCACGCTGCCCCACAGCCCTCGCAGGCCCCGCTGGCGCTCCTCCTCTGCGCAGTTCCATTTGTTGGTAGGCAACGCACAGAAAAAACTGTTTGCAGCAAATGCACACGGTTTTCTTAAACTCCGTAAACTCTACCCTCTCTTTGACTAATACCCACACTAGAACGCCGTTATAAGATACAACAGGGAACACAGATTTTTGTCTCTTGAAGGAACATTCTAAATCACAATTCCCCCATTTTTTCTAACGACCTTCCAAAATAATTCGTGAGAAATATGTAAGAAATCTGTCAAGTTGTTGAAATGTAACATATATATACAACATACATACAAACATACATACATACAAATTTGATTGATTTTCTTGTGTTCCCGGGCGCGTCAACTGCTTTGGTCATTAGTCCCGTTAGTGTGGTGCATGTTTTTTCTCGGGAGATGGTGATCTTCCCCCGCCGGATGGCGAGATCCGGCGCCGACCTACCGTCGGCTAGTGGGATTTCCCCCTTACCAGGACTCTCCCACCAGCGGGGCACCGCCCCAGCCGGGACAATCTCTAAGCTCCCGACCGGTCTCCCGGAACGTGGTAGTGTAGTGCATGTTAGTGTGTGTGTGTGTGTGTGTGTGTGTGTGTGGAGAGGATAGGACAAGGAAGAGGAAGGAAAGATCGCGCGCGGTCCGTGGCCCGTTTGGTAGGGCACTGCACCGGCATTCGTCTGGTGTTGATCGGAGAAACCACGGAAAACTACCGATCAGAGCAGCCGGCCGCTAGAATTCTCCTCCAGACAGCGACTGAATTCGGCCTAGCTGAAAAGCTAGTGTCAAAAATCTTGCCGCCGTCAGGACTCGAACCTAGGACCTCCCGGTCAGAGGCGCTGCAGTGACATCAGTTAATACACTGAGCTACCGCTCCCGATCCCATATACAAACATTTAACGTTTCATAATCGATAGATTATTCCTATGTGTTGTAAATGCTAAGGAAGAAATCTGTCTTATGATCTAGCAGCACCATTCCCTTCTTATTGAGGGATAATCTAGTGTGGTGGGCGTGCCGTACCTCTACCAAAGTTGACCTCCGGGTGGAGGCCGTCGAAGATCTGCGGGATGAAGAGCAGTGCAGCGAGCGAGAAGACGGCGCCCGCGCCCAGAGCGCCTAGGTTCACGTCCACGAGCGCTTCATCCGTCTGCCTGCGCCCGCCTATTGGGATGGACACGAAGGGAATGGCGAACGTCAGCTCCACCTGCGCAACCACACACACACACACATACAGCTCAGAAACGGCTCACTTATTAGCAAAGGGGTGTAGGTGCTTGTTAACACTAAGAAGCTAGTGGTGCTATAACAGCACTAACATTCTCGCATTATTTCTAAATTTGCAATTTTCGAAAATTCAGAGAGTTCAACGAAAGTGAGACTTGCATTGTTGTTGAAAGCATCCCATTTTCTATTTGTGGAATAAATTTAAATAGAACATTTTGAGCGGTTTTTGAGAAAAATGTATTAATTTTTCAACATCCTATATTTTCTGCCAAATCACATGAAAACAACCATTATTTTCGGAAAATTGAATTTGAACTTATTTAAAGGTCCGCCTTTAAAGAACAGATCTGATTAAGAAAAAATATCTTATCTTCAATATTATAGTTGTAGGATGACGCCTAAAAATTTGCAGTTTTGCAATTAAAAAAAAAGGGATTTCAACGAACTTGAGACCTGTACTATTCTCTTTAGCGTCCTTTACACTATTCGAAAACACGATTTTATAAAAAAATTTGGTGCCATTTAAGAAAAAAAGTTTTGAAAATGTTTTCGAGGCTTTATGTAAAGTATCATAAAAATCCAAATATCAGTTTGAAACTCAAAAAAACTCAACTCAAAAAACCACACACAGACAGACAGACACAGACACAGACACACACACACACACACACACACACTTGTTATCACAGGCGTCAGCGACTTAGATGGTTATCAGATGTTATTTGCCTATGCGCAGGTAACATGAATAGTCTTGAGGGAACTCAGTGCACGGTTCTGGGGTCTGCTACCCCCGCAACTGCTGCGTTACCTACAGTAAATTTGGAAGCTATAGATCAGGCTTCGGTATGTAGTGACCAATCAGCTTATGTCACGGAGGTGGACAATGTGCTAGTTGCACCAAGTAATAATGGAGGTGATGAGAAACAAGAGGCACTTTGTAACCTCGAGAAGAAGATCCTTGAGCTTCTAGAGTTTATCAAACCTCGTCACAATGTGCACGGCGATATCAAGAAATTGGCGCATGCAATTCGCACATGTTTTGATGTAGTTGTTGCGGTTCACGAAAGAGGGCTGCCCGTCCCAGACTGCCAGTGTGGTAGTAAGGAAGGTATCAAGGAATCAGATCAGCCCGTCAAAGAGGTGCTATCCAAGAAGAATAATCCCAAAAAATCTAAAGAGAAAGGAAAGAAGTCGGGAATGGTCGGGCTACCAAGGATGGAAGAGTCGCTCGTCTTTGAGAGGAGCCCACCTGAGTCTGGTGAAGCACCTGAGAGCGAATGGAAGACAGTTGAGGCAAGGAGGAAGAAACCATCGCACTCCATTCCCAAGCGTAGGGATGCCTTATTAGTGAGAGCCAAAGAGGGGGCGACGTACGCGGAAATTTTGCGCCAAATGAAGGAATCCCCGGAGCTTGAAGAACTGGGCCTCAATGTAGTTAAAATAAGAAAGCGAGGCACAGGAGACCTGCTTTTGGAGATGGGAGCCGCGGGCTGCTCGAAATCAGTGCAGTTTCAGACCGCAGTGGCCGAGCAACTTCAAGGAAAAGCGGAGGTAAGGACTTTGTCAAGTGAGGTACTCCTGGAGATTAAAGATCTGGACGAAGTCACGACGAGCAAAGATATTGTTGATGCCTTCGAGAAAAAGCTGGAGGGAGCCAATAGCAGGAAAGTAATAGTTAAGTCTATTCGCACCGCGTACGGTGGCACCCAAACGGCCGTGATTGCACTACCAGCAGAGCTAGCCAGGAAAGCAGTTCGAATGAACAAAATTAAGATTGGTTGGGTTAGGTGTCGCATGCGGGAGAAGATAGTTGTTACCAGGTGTTACAAGTGCTGGGATTTTGGCCACCTGGCGCGAAACTGTAAAGGGCCTGACAGGTCAAAGAATTGTCATCGATGCGGTGAAGGAGGGCATTTTGTTAAAACCTGCATTAAGAGCCCTACTTGTTGCCTCTGTCAAGGTAAAGACAGGGAGACGCATGCAACTGGTAGCTATAAGTGCCCCTATTACCAAAAGGCTTTGCAGAAGGCGGAACGGGGTTGGAAGAATAAGAATGAGGGTTATTCAGCTCAATCTTAATCACTGCGAGGCGGCGCAAGACCTTCTGAGCCAGACGGTACGAGAGCTGAAGATAGACGTCGCAATCCTGTGCGAGCAATACCGAAATATAAACGGTCTCCAATGGGTTTCGGATGCGTCTAATCGAGCTGCAGTGTGGATTTGTGGAAATAGTCCAGTCCAGGAAGTTATGCAAGTCCCAGGAGATGGTTTCACTTGGATCAAGGGGTTCGGTATTTATTTTTATAGTGTTTACGCCGCACCCAGCGCGTCGCTTCAGGAGTTCAAGGCATTACTTGATAGATTATTGGATGATGCGAAAGAAAGAAGGCCTCTTATTATTGCTGGGGACTTTAATGCATGGGCCACTGAGTGGGGCAGCAGGGTAACAAACCAGCGTGGGATGGCTCTCCTGGACAGCCTTGCCCGTTTAGACGTCTACCTCTGTAACACCGGTAACAGTCCAACCTTTGCCATGAATGGCCGCAGCTCCATCGTTGACTTGACATTCGCATGTGATAGCCTTGCTAGACGGATTACGGCATGGGAAGTTAGCGATCATTATACACATAGCGACCACCAAGCTATTGTATATGAAGTCAGGGAGATGTGTAGTTTAAGTTCTGCAAGGGTTAGGAGGAGAGCAATTTGGAACCATAGGACATTTGATCGCGATTCTTTCGCTGCCATGATGAAGGGCAACGTTATGTTGGTCGGAAACTCGGAGGATATGGTCAGAACTGTAATGAAACGGGTCATTGACGCTTGTGATGCATCAATGACAAAAAGCCTCAGGAAGGAACGCCGTCCTCCAGTGTACTGGTGGACTGACGAGATCGCGGAACTTCGCAGAGAATGCCACCGCACACGTAGGTTGGCGCAACGAGGGTGGGGTCGCCTAAATTATAACACTCTCAAGGAAAATCATAAAGCCGCCAGAGCAGCTTTAACAAAAGCTATTAGGATCAGCAAGGATCGCTGCTGGAAAGAGCTAAGCAACGAGGTGGATGCTGACCCCTGGGGTCGTCCTTATAAGGTGGTAACAGCCAGGCTCAAGGCTCTGTCCAGGCCACCCCCGACTTGCCCAGTCTTCTTGGAGAAGATAGTGACTACCCTATTTCCTCAACAGAGAGATGAGTTGCCGCCTATTGATACGCTTGAAGATGTAAATGAGGCTCCGGCGGTTTCATTAGACGAACTCTCAAAGGCATACGATAAGGTTCAAGATTGCAAAGCCCCTGGCTTGGATGGGGTGCCGAATGTCGCGCTTAAGACCGCTATTAAGACCAGGCCAGATCTATTCCTAGAGGCATACAATGCGTGTGTGCGAGAGGGGAATTTCCCCCGTCGTTGGAAGCAACAACGGCTGGTCCTCATTCCGAAGGGCGATAAGCCACCTAGCGACCCGTCAGCATATCGGCCTGTGTGTTTGCTGGATACTGCTGGTAAAGTGTTGGAACGTATCATCTGCAGACGGATTGAAGCCTACACGGAGGGACCACAGGGACTGTCTGATGATCAGTATGGCTTCAGGAAGGCGAGATCCACAGTGGATGCAATTAGGGTCGTCATCGATATCGCACGCAAGGCCATTGAGGGCAAACGATGGCGAAGAGGCGCAAAGAAGTATTGCGCTATTGTTACCCTCGACGTCAGGAACGCATTTAATACGGCAAGGTGGAGTGCCATACTTGCTGCCTTAAAAAACCTGGGAGTTCCGACTTACATCATGAAGATAGTTCGAAGCTACTTTGAGGAAAGGACTTTATTTTACGAAACTGAGACCGGAATAAAGACCTATGGGATCTCGGGTGGTGTTCCGCAAGGCTCAGTACTTGGCCCGCTGTTGTGGAATACTATGTATGACTCCGTTTTGAAGCTCCAGCTGCCAGAAGGTGCTAGAGCTATTGGTTTTGCTGATGATGTTGCGGTGGTAGTCGTCGGCAAATATACTGAAGAGGTCATGCAGGTTGCCAACGAGGCTGTGGCGACGATCCGGCGGTGGCTATGGTCGGTGGGGCTCCAGATGGCCGAGCATAAAACGGAGGCAGTACTGGTGACAAGCAGGTGAGAGAGGGCATTACTCTTAATGTTGGGGGTAGTAAAATAGCCTCCCAGCAGTCTCTGAGATACTTAGGTGTCCAGATTGACGCGAGACTGCATTTCGACGAGCACTTACGTATAGTGTCCGAGAAAGCGTCTCGCATGGCCTCTGCCTTGGCACGAATTATGCCTAACGTCGGGGGACCAAGGCAAAGTAGCCGGAGACTGCTGTCTAGCGTAGTGAACTCTATGCTGCTCTACGCAGCCCCCATTTGGGCTGATGCCTTTGGGGTCCGGACGTACGCCCGCGGTGCGAAGTCAGTTTACAGAAGGTCCGCCTTGAGGGTGGCCCGGGCGTTTCGCACGGTCTCGTATGACGCTGTGTGTGTGATAGCAGGCATGCCCCCTATAGATCTTATGGCACAAGAAAGGGCCAGGCTGTACAAGCGAGAGGGAGCTACAAATAGCGTCACCAGGAAGGAAGAGAGGGAGGTGACAATGGCTCAGTGGCAAGAACGATGGACCCTATCATCCACTGGTAGATGGACATTTCGCCTTATCCCAGACGTATTGAAGTGGTCCCAAAGAAAACACGGTGATGTTGATTATTATTTGACCCAGTTGTTAACAGGGCACGGGTGCTATCGAGCATATCAATTCCGTTTCCGGTTGGACGATGACTCCTTATGTCCAACCTGTGATTCAGTGGTTGAAGATGTAGAGCACGTGTTCTTTGACTGTCCACGCTTCGCTGAAGAGAGGGAAGAACTCCACCGATTCCTCCTGCAGGTAGTGACTCCTGATACCATCGTCACTAGGATGCTGGTGTCCCAGGAGAATTGGAGAGCGGTAGCTACCTACGCTGCAAAAATTTTAAAGAAGCTTCGGATAGAAGAAAAATTTCGAAGGAGTATCCCGTGAAATTAGTTAGCCTAGAGCGTGAAGCCGATCTTCCCCTCCCGTGATGCAATGCCTGACGGCGGTCCCGCGGGTAGGGAATAGGAAGTATGGGAGTGTTTTTTAGTGGGTAGGCACAGAATAGCTGTGAATCCTACACGCTGCGGAGTGCGGGCTCCGCAGTGTCTTTTGAAGATTTTTCACTTCCTACGCAAAAAAAACACACACACACACAGACAGACACAGACACACACAGACAGACAGACACAGACACACACACACACAGACAGACACACACACAGACAGACAGACACACACACAGACAGACAGACAGACACACACACAGACAGACACAGACACACACACAGACAGACACAGACACACACACAGACAGACAGACAAACACACACACACAGACAGACACAGACACAGACACACAGACACACAGACACAGACAGACACAGACAGACACACAGACACACACACAGACAGACAGACACAGACACACACACAGACAGACACACAGTCACACACAGACAGACAGACACACACAGACAGACAGACACACAGACAGACACAGACACACACAGACAGACACACAGACACACACACAGACAGACACACACAGACAGACACACACACAGACAGACACACACACAGACAGACACACACACAGACAGACACACACACAGACAGACACACACACAGACAGACACACACACAGACAGACACACACACAGACAGACACACACACAGACAGACAGACACACACACAGACAGACACACACACAGACAGACACACACACAGACAGACACACACACAGACAGACACACACACAGACAGACACACACACAGACAGACACACACACAGACAGACACACACACAGACAGACACACACACAGACAGACACACACACAGACAGACACACACAGACAGACACACACAGACAGACACACACACAGACAGACAGACAGACACACAGACAGACAGACACACACACAGACAGACAGACAGACAGACACACACAGACAGACAGACAGACAGACACACACACAGACAGACACACACAGACAGACACAGACAGACAGACACACACAGACACACAGACAGACAGACAGACACACAGACAGACACAGACAGACACACACACAGACAGACACAAACATATTGATTACATTCAGGAGAAAGCTCTAAAACTTGTTCATATATTATCAAGATCTGCAAAGCAGAATTGGGGTCTAGGATCCAAAGCACTTATTATTATTTACCAAGGAGCAATTGAACCAATATTAACATATGGAGCACCTATTTGGGAAGAAGCTATAAAGATTTCAAAGAACATGAAGATCCAAAGAATTCAGAGGCTTATTAATATAAAAATTTCGAAAGCATACAGGACAGTCTCATACGATGCCTCTTGTGTAGCTTCTGGTATGCAACCTATAGAAATAACAATTTCAACAAAAATCAAATTGTACAAAGCAACACATGGGGGAATAGAATTGTATGAAAAGTCACTGGAACCCAAAAAATGGAGACATCTGGCAGAAATGTTTTCTATTAGAGAAGTAACAGACAGCATGACTTATGAAATACAAATATATACAGATGGAAGTAAAGCAGAAGATAAGGTGGGAGCAGCAGCAGTCATATTTCAAGAAAACAAACAAATCATGGAATTAAAATATAGACTAAATAAAAATTGTTCAAATAATCAGGCAGAAGCAATTGCAATATTAAAATCTCTACAAATGATTAGAAAAATCCCAAGCAATAACAAAACAGTTGCAATAAATACAGACAGTAAAGTCACATTGGCACTTTTAGCAAATAATTATAAACATAACCCAATAATAGAATCAATATTAAATGAAATAACAATTCTGGAAATGAATGAATGGAAAATATATTTTGGATGGTTAAAAGCACATGTGGGAATTAGAGAAAATGTACTAGCAGACAGGCTAGCAAAACATGCTGCAGCTGATACACAATTGCCAATAGCTTATGACAAAATTTCGAAAACTACATTAGTTAATAAATTTAAAGATGAAGCTATCACAAAATCATTTTTTCCTAACATCAAAGACAGATTGAGGCAAAAATTACCTGGAACAGCAATTTTTACGTCCATAATAACAGGCCACGGAAACACTAAATCATATCTACATAGATTCTGTATTATAAGTAATCCAGCATATGAATGTGGCAAGGGAGACCAAACAGTATACCACATCATTTATGAATGTTCCCTACTAGTAGAAGAAAGGAAGAAACTAATAAAGAAGATAAAAATGAAGTTAGGAACTTGGCCCCCCACACCTGAGAAATTAGTAAAACAGCACTTACGTGAATTTAACATATTTCTTCAGAACATTAAACAGATAGTGTTAACGTAAAGATATGAATTGCCGGAGATGCGGGTGTGAGGGGCAATCAGACGATTTCGTGCAATGCGAAGTGCTCGCGGTTGCAGACCCCGCGCACTGCAGGCCAATAAATGTACTCTGTCACATTCCACCGCGCAATAGTATCCCCAAGCTAAAGCCATGTACGCCCAGATGACCCTAGAGATTCCTGATGACAAAGCCTGTACCAAGCGAAGCTTGAATGTGAGTGGGATTGCAACCTGCCAAGAGATTCCGGGCAGTACTTTGTCGTCTTCGTCCATACGCTTGGTCGCACACGGTACTAGTAGATGTGTTAAAACTGGCCCTGATAAAAATAAAATAAAAATTTTAAAAAAATAAAAAAAGAACTGAAACGGCTGCAATGGATTAAAATGGAGCCATGCGCCAGGTCATAATATTAACTGTGAGAAAATGCAGTCATTTGGGGGGACTTTTTTTTTTTACCACGGAGCGGCTTTGCACCACGCACCAATTTAAAGAATTTCTGTCAAATTAAATGTTGGCGTGTGTGCGTTTTCTATTCCTTTAATCGTTAGTCAATTCTTGGAAGTTGAACACATCAGACGTCAACATGGGTCTGCTCGTGCTTGTCATTATTACAGCATCAGCTGACAAGAAAAATAGTTCAATTTTGGACGGGTTTTTATAGGAATGTAACTCTCACAATTATTTTATGAACTTAATACATTTTATTATAGTGTTGATTATATTATAATTATTTACTGTTTATTCATACTACTAAGCATAAAAACTTCAATTTATTCGTTCCATTTAATGTTCCAGATCATAATTTTAAAATAGAGGTGACTTTGTACCAAGGAGAACAAAATGTCACTCTGTCACATAGTCACTCTGATGTACTTTTACCAACAAAGTTGATAAAAGGTTTGATTTATTGCTTGTTAAATTAATTAAAACTTATTCATTGAAAATGGCAAGAACTTATCGTTCGGCTGATGGCAGGTCCTATCGGAGGTATTCTGAAAAGTTACTGGAATGCATTGAAGACATATGAAGAGTTAAACTTTTGGAGAGAAAAGCAGCAGCTCTTTACAAAACTTGACGATCAATCATAAGAAATAACTTGGAAGATAAACATTGGGGTACCACATTGTTGGTCAGAAAGTGTTTAGTATTAAGGAGGAAGTGGCATTCATTAACTATTTTGCAGCACTTTTCGAGTTAGGATTTATCGTTAGAGAGATTTCTGTTTTATTGTTAACAACTGTATAGTGTTGTGTGATTGTGGATTCGCACCCACCTAATTTAGACGCTTTTCAACAATAATTAATCTTTATGAAGCGAACGTCTCTTTCTTTTGACGCATCGATTGCTAAGATTAGTTGGCACCGATTAAAAAGGTATGGATTATCCGTCGTGACGCGGTTATCCAATCAGAAGCTTCAGTGTCAAAAATTGAAGCTGATGACCTATCAAAGATCACATGTGCTTAAATCAAATGTACTTAGATTTTAATCGGATAATAGTGCTACAAAATGAATCTATTCTTGAGAAGTGATCTAGGCGTGCCAGTACCAGTGCTATTGCTAGCGCTAGCGAGTGATGCCTACCCGTAGGCGCGTGCGTTTCTTGCTGAAGCTGAAGAGGCGGTCGCTGCCGTTGGAAGGGGTAGAGGGGAAGGTCTGCCCTCCAAGGAACCCCAGGGCGAAGGGGGCACACAGCAGCTGCAGCGCGCCCGCCGCCGCCGCCACGCGCATCACCAACATGGCGCCACGCGCACGCCTGAAATGCAAGCAGTTCTGCGCTCAACGAAACCTCTCCCTCAAGAGGTATTATCCGCGCACGTTTTCTTCAGCTCCCGCTTCGCTCTTTGCACGAGGAGTAGAGTGTTTGGTTACTTTGACAAGGAATTTTATACCAAATTTGTAGTTCGTTTCTCGATGTGAAATAATTTTTATTACATGGGAGCGAACATTTTTGCTTATCAGATTTTGTCCACAATGCTCATTGCTATCATTTATTCTTAATTCAACTAATGATGATAAAGGAGTGGGGTTAGGTATTCCAGGGCTCAAGAAAACGTGTGCGTATAATACGTGTCATTCATACGTCTTTCTCCCACCGAAGGAAAGGTGGACCATGATAGATTCTTCAACAGAAGTAACGTGCGCCAGGAAAGTCTCTCCGCAAAGAGCCAAATCGGGGGCTCTTATTAAAACGTGCATTTATATTGACAGCAACCAGATCACTGGAAAACAAGTGGAAAAAGCATCTTTATGATTGTTGTGAGTACGTAATTTACATTTTCATTTGTTATAAACTGCAGTTCGTGCCACCAACATGATTTCTGTTGCTAGCTCTCTCGCCAACCACTGCGGAGAGACTCTCTTGTCGCACTATAGAATAGTTTTATAAGTGCACGTATTCTTGAGCCCCAAAATATCTACCACCACTCCTCTACCAATATTAGTTAAATTAAGTAAAATGATTGCAACGAGCGTTGTTGAGAAAATCTGATTACCAGAAATGTTTGCTCCCGTGTAATAAAAACTATTTTGCATCGAAAAACAAGTTAATGACTAGAATAATAGTCCTGTCGTCGAAACAAATGACCTTCCCACCCCTCTCACGACTATCGAAATTAGGGCTCAAGAAAACGTGCCAATATGAAATGTAATGTATGCCAAGTGACTCAAAGAAGAAATTCAGAACCGTTCAGGTGGCAGTAAGAGGCGGTGACGACGTATTCGGAGGAGTGGCATTTGGCCCTGCGAGCACAGAGATGTAATCAGCGAGGAGACAATACTCCAGCCTTCTCGACCTTACAAAATCCAGTACAGTCCACTGGTTGTCAGTTAGTGTTAGTTGTTGTTTTGTGGACTGTACTGAATTTTGTACACGGAAGAACCTATTTTCTAGTGCTGTGGTGGACCCAAATTTAATAATGAAACAAGATTTTTTAATGAAATCTCGTAATATCTTCTCTATAATCACATGAAATTTGTGTTGCGGGGAAGGTTCATGGATTTATATTCCAAGGAGAGCCACAAAATAATTTTCATATATACTACATCCGCACAACCACTCGTAATTAATGGTCCTTGAACAAAGAAATGATACAATTTTATATGACCTTGTGTCACAGAACATGCGCAGGAGGTCGCGCAGATCATGAAATTTCACGTCGCTCAGAATATGATATTCCTGAAGAAGGAACTCAAATTAGAAATTGTCACTATTTTTTTCAATCTGATTAAATTTTTTGCTTATCACTGAAAAACGTATTATTAAAAAATACCATACATGAAACTAATAAGGTCACACTTTTTTCTTAGTCCTTCAAAAAGCTCAATCGTCTGTCTTCAGTACGTACTGTGTTACCGTGCAGAGATGAAGTACTGCGAAGTGATGGCCCCTATAAACGGGATGATAAATCGCTTTTCCTTTTCATAATCTTATTTTGTTAACGTCAAGAAACGTTACAGATATCATTGCAGTATTATTACGAATTATTTTACTCTTAATTTGACTTTCAAATCACAAAATAAGCAATACTTATTTACATAATATGTATTTTACATATGTTCATTCACCGTGATTTCAATCCTACTTTTATTCTCTTTGAAAACCTTTGTCCAATGTGCTCACGTAAGTAGCGTGCTGTAAATTAGGAACCACATAAAGCCGCTCAATTTACGAAAATATGATTGAAAATCATACTTTACTATTTACTATTAAATTATATTTATTAAATTATTTTTTTAAATATCTACACTTGTCGTTGTCAAGAAAACAATTCTGTATTAACAAATTAATTTCATTAAAAAGGAATAACTCTTACCTTGATGTGTTTGTCTACTCCTGTTGAGTCGTTCGGAAATTTCAGCACTTAACAAACACTCGCCCGCCGCCACAAACAACTTCCGATCGTGAAGGCTAATACCGAGCACAGCCGCTGGGCCGAGGAGCAGTCTAAGAGCGAGATGCTTCGCGTTCGCGGGGGATGTGCGGAGCGCGCACGTCTTCTGTCGCATTTAACGCCCGCCCAGGAGCCTCCACCCCGCGCGTCACCGGGCCCCGCCCTCTCGGGCGGCGCGTGGCTTTCGCCGCGCCACGCCCCCACGCGACGCAGATGCTCATCTCAGTTAATTTGCACTCTCCACCTCCGCCGTGGTCATGACGTATCTCAATTTGATGTGCCGCTTTTCGAAGACGCAGGAAAATGCACGTATGAGCCGTACACGCAATGCCGCGTTGTATTACACGTTTGTAATGTACTATATAACATAATATATTGTACTTCTAACGTGTTGTATATTTGTAACATATAACTCGTTTATAATGCGTTCAGATCCCTTTTCACTTAAACATCAGATCAATGTCATTAGAACGATAATGTAAGAAGGACTTTAGTCGTTAACTTCTTCGAAAGTGCCAGACATACTAGATGAAAGAGGAAGCTGGTAAAAAAATGGCGAAAGTAGACCGAGAATCGTTAAAAAAGACTATAAAATCTAATTAAGAAACAAAAATAGAAAGTTTAAAGCATTTAATTTCACTTGAAGTTAAAGGGAATTCAGGAAAATAAGAAACTTTTTGAGGAGTGAATTTTGGAATTAATTTTTTTCGGCTATACTTCAATTCGTGGAAAACAAAATATCGTATTTTAAAATGTGTTTTGGTGTATTTTTATTACATTGTATTTTCGAAACTGAAATATCGACAAAAAGAATGTTTTGCTTTTAAAAAATTAGTTCTTTACGAAGTTTCTTTCACATCAATGTCGGCCTATTTATGAAATAATGATTTTCTTGCAGATACATATGCGCTAAGTATCCTTTCTTCTACCTCACCTCACCAACATCAACGCGACTCAGAAAAGACAGGCGTTCCACTGTGGTGTCTTCCAGAATTAGGGAGGTGAGGAGGTTGACAGAATGAGGGAACTGAAGTATTTCAATTACTATTATCATTTATTTTTAACACCAAAATTTGAATTTTCAAATTTCAAAACTTTGTTTTGAAGCATTGATGTCACAAATTCTCAATGATTCTAAAGTTATTATTATCTTTTAATATATTTTATCGCACGTTTCAAGAATCCGATACAAACATTTCTTCGTTCGTTACTGGTTTTCCAATTATATTCTCGAAAATACACGAATGCACAAGCATACACAAGCGCCGTGCTCAGGACTTTCGTTGCTCGAAATGAATACGGTGATTTCGTTTTGATTATGTCAATCTCTATTGTGGGCTTGAATACTCGCTTTCTATAGAGGGCGACGTTCTGCACATACTGTTTGTGTATGGAGCTGCTCTCAGACGCGACCGCGAACCGCGACCGAAACAAAGTAAAGCGTTTGCGTGTGACAGCCTCCGCGTGTTATCCTTTCACTTTTTCTCGCGCGCACGTTTGTTAAGAGCGAGGTCATGAACTGCAACCGCAGCTTACTATTTCAAGTGCGGGTAAAATCTTTTCTGCAGCGTAACTAATTTTAGACAATTTGAGACTGTACTTGCTCGTACTATCGAAGAAGAAAATTCAATTTATTTTATAATAATGCTACTAATGCCTTTTGGATTGTATAATTCTAAAAGAATGAATATGCCTATCATGAGTATTGTAATCAGCTCCTTGGTCAATGACTCCCTTATCGATCAGGCATTTCGTTTAGTTTCCTTTAATACATTGAACCCTTGCTTTGCTTCTGAACTCTTAAATAACAATAACAATAAGTAACAATAAATTAAAATAAACAAAATCTGAGTGAATCTGATTCAAGCTAGTATGCAATTTTCGTCATATTTCTTAGCATTAAAAACCTAAAGAAAATGTTTGAAAGATTCTTTGTTCTCAAGGATGTTAGCGTAATGAACTATATTTCGTATTTTTAGTTCCATTTAACAATCACGAGTTACATTGTATGGATGAGATATATTAATGTTATGAGTTATATTGTACTGACTAATTTTGTGAATTTCGTAGACGTTTGGCAACACCTGTAGATGTAAACACAATTAATAGGAAACAATGTTAATCGAGCAAGATGTTACGAATAGAAATACGAAATCTTAGACTAGAGGTTCGGTGACATCATGCCAAGTTTATTACTTTCAAAACCAATTTAAATTCAACGATTTTATAAAATATATTATTTTTTCTTTGATTTTTTAACAATATTAACAAAATGTTCAAAAATACCATATAAATAAGTGTATTATTTCTTAAACATTTTAATGCATAATAAATATACATTATTTCGTAATGAATCATTATATCCGCACATTGTATGTATGATCATATGTACCATACGTGGAAGAGTCAACGTTCATATCGTTGGAGGCGGCGCCGAAAACACGATTTAATTATCTGCTGCAGCAAACAAAACTTTAACCGAGACTCCATTGGGACAGAGACTCCATTAGACACAATAACGAAACACCTCGAAACACCACCTTTTCGAATGCACCTTCACGCAGTCAGTGTCATTGTGGCACTACTAGCGTCAGTGCCAAGCGTGCGAACTGTGCTCACCACAGACGAGCCCTGTGATATGTACATAGGGGAAATTCTGAGGTAATGCCATCGTTGGAGTGTGTGTGTGCGCCACGCGATGTCAAGGATCGTGTTTATGCGATCCCCTCAGACAAGGCAGATTTCCTTCACGCGCGAATACATGGGGTAATGGCCGGTGACCGTCGAAACATTGGAAGGATATGCATCGGAGTTTTGCGGTCCGTGCTTTGTGGTGTGGCCATCATCGCTGGGGAGCATATTGTAGCGTCGTGGATACAAACACATTTCAACGAGCGGCCGCGTGACGTAGGCGAAACGTTAGGCGTCCACGTACTAGCCTTTGTTATAGAGAGAGAGAGAGGATGTGACGGGGGAAAAGCCAGGATGCGGCGTGGAAGGGGTGCGGGCTAACTGCGCCGGGCGCGACGACGCTTCGATCTCTTTCGCTTCGAGTCTTCGAGGAGTGCGCATCTGGCCGGGAGCCGGTCGACGAATGCCTGGTTGGGTGCGGACCGCGAGCGTGGCGGATAGGGCCGGCAATGTGTTTGCTGTAAGGACCGGGAGACTCAAAGACGAGTCCGTAAGTAGGATGCGGCGCTTCACGCCATCGAATGTATGTGATATTCGAGCGTAATGGCCTGGCTGCCGCAGCGACAGATTACTCAGAGTAGTGGGATCTTTTTAAGTTAATTTAATTGTGTAAATAAGGTTGTTTCGGTGGGGGAACTTAGTAAATAAACCAGCAATTATTTAACCCACTCTCGTCTGTGTATTATTGCAACCGCATGACGCCACAATATTGTTCTTTCGGCTTCAATGAATGTGATGGTGGTATAGCCCGAGTTACGTTATTTCACGGCCTTGGATGTTTCTTCTCCCTGCCCTCCAATCCGCCACGAGACTTATCACCCGTCCGGCGCCACCGTTCTCTGGTGCAGCTGTTGTCACAAGAAAAGATTATAGTTTCCTAGTCGCTTGGCACAAAACAAGTTATTCTTCTCATTGCTTACAGAGTAGTTGTTTACAAATGTTTGACGTCGTGTTAGACGGCGAATATTGTACAACTACTATTACGCGAGTATGCGTGGTATATCGTCAGGGCACACAGTTTCCACTTTATTATTACAAACCAGCGTGTCTAAATGCAAAATATCGGCTGTCATCTTATTTCTTGGACTTCCAATCACTGTAGGACTCTCCGTGTGCGGATATAATGAGTCACCTGTACATTTAAAAAGAAGTCAGATGAACCCCAGAACAGTCTTAATGATTCATTTCCACTTTCTTCGTGACAAATATCAGTTTTATAGAAATAATCAGTCTGGATTGAGCCAACATAGCTTCTTGTTGAGAATTATGGATAAAAATTGTTTTGAAACCTAATAGGATTATTTGTATTATTATTATTATTATTATTATTATTATTATTATTATTATTATTATTATTATTATTATTATTATTTCATTTTAGGGGGGTATTGAAGGTCGCATCAACATCTAGGTCATTAGCGACCACTATAGGAGTTAACGGTATGGTAACTCTGAAGATGAAACGATATGGTGATGATAAGGGGCGAAAGGACGAACACAAATACAACCATGCCCGAGCCGGGACTCGCGGCCCTTCGGTCCGAGATAAATACGACACTACTGCCTTAGCGATATCAGCCACCGGATCGGCAATTAATTTTTTATTGTTTATGATATGGATCATATTTACATGCATTGTGGAGAGTAGATGTTAATTATGTAAATTGGGTATAGTGGCATTGGAATATACGTAACTCTGTGCACGATGAGGAAAGCGAACAAACTAGCAATAAACTACAGTACAGAGCTGACCGGTGTAATAAATGAAAAATTTTTTTGATACCACATACTGTGTTCACCTTCAGTCACGTTCCTAACCTTTTCATGTCGTTTCAATGTTTCATTGTCAGTCATCACAGATATGTAAATGTCATGTTGCATTTAATGGTTAATGAACTGGATATTTCAAATTAACTTTATTCAATGCAAAATTTAAGTGCTGTTTCTTCCGTTCAGCAATGGATGTGTGAGCCAAACTGATGTTTGCTTGCCGATGAAGCATCATAAATCTTCAAAGACTTTTTGTATCTTATAAATCTGAGTAAAAATCTGAAAAGTGGAAATCTGGTCGTAGTGTTGAAAATAAGAAACTCGACTATTTCCACAAACTTTTACTAAAAAATGTATATAATACTTACATTAAACTATAGTAAGCATACATCATGTAAACACTCATACTAGCACTAATATTTATCAAAATGGTTTACTAAATATATGTAGCAAAAAACACAGAAACGATTTTAGTACAGAGCAAATTAGTTTACTCGAATTTTAATTTCATTTCCCATTATGTTTTTTTGTAATTTTTTTGGAAGGTTTAGAATATCTGCTTATTTATTTGTCAACAATTCAATAAATATTCTAAGTATTAGAGTTATATTATGGCCAGAAATTAAAATTCTGTGAAGTCCATTTTTATCAACAATGATATGCCACGCAGTTTTGCAATAAATATATCTTCTACTGCAACGCGTTCTCTTATCATTCTTAAGATTCTAGAATCTTAAAAAAACAACAATATTTTGATTCGAACATTTCTTCAGTGCCCTGGGTCCTCCCATAGACACTTTGACTGTTCTATCAAAATCTTAGCTTTTCAACATTTTTGCAATGTTCATAGCCATGTTTTTCAACCCTCTTTGTGTTACTGGACAAGAGCTGTAGAGAGCTGAACAATTTCCTCCATATTTTCCGCTATCAATCGCTTCTTGGAAGGGGGAATTTTTCACGGCATTTGATAGCCATTCATTGCTGCAAAAGAAAAATATTTTGGATTAATTCAAACTTGACACACAAAAAAAAGTGTTCTGTAGTTGTTCTAACTCTCTTCGCAGGAGTAACTTAACAATAATAAACGTTTCTAGGAGCAAAATAGTAGAAATGCGTTATATATACCATCTGGTCATTTTGGGCGCGCCCAATCATTTGTCATGGTGTCTCCGCGGTCACTGCAATGAACGGAGCAGTTTCATAGTCTGGCATCGCATTCATTAAACGCAGGAAGTGATGACAGATGCAGTCATCAGTAGCGATCCCTTAATCTGGTTTATAATAAAGTTAACATAGCACTGATGAGTGCCCTTTACAATTGTGTTCCTTCACATGTTGGCAAGGCTTTTCAGCACGTTTTCAGTTCATTAATATATATTGTTTCTGTTTTGTTTCAGTCTTACTAGAATTTTATTTAATAGTTTTCATTTCAAATGTGTATTTAAAATTTCGAGACTTACTGAAGTAGTCAGCCCTGCTTCAAATGGATACGCCCATTGCAGGGATGAACAGGTTCTTTATTATAGATTATTGACGTACACTGTTGTTGTAATTGAGATTTTTAGCCTGTGAAACTACACATCCGTCGTTTTTCTGATATTTTATAATTAATTTAATGGTTGTGAACACCGTTGAAAGTAAAGACAATATTGGTGAGCTCTCCATTATTAAAACACGGAAAGTTTTCTTAAAAGCAGTAGCAAACGTCGCACGGTGGTCTGAACAGGGCCGAAACGCGCGCATAGGATGTTAAGTTAAATAACTATTTATTTAGTGAATTTAAAACTGTTCTTTAAGTATGAAACTAATGAAACTTGTTCTATGTGTAAAATTCAGATGTGTTCTATGTGTAAAATGTTTCAGAGATTTTTTTAGTTATTTTCGTGTAATTATCCGTCAAAAATCACTTAGTTTTGGGAATGGCGCTTTCTTTCAAACCTCGTCATGTAAACTTTTAATGGTCACCATTTTAAAAGAGGCAGGTCGAGGCAGCTGTTGTTAATGAAAAACATTAACAATCGTCTAATTGATAATAATTATTAATGTCATGAAAGTATTTGTACATGTTTTTGTTTTATTGCACTTCAAAAATAACTTATAGCGTTTTCAATTCGTTGCACTGAAACCCACCCTAGTGCAGAGCAAAAACGTCATCGCTCCGCAACAGTGCGCCGGAATCCGTTTCATTCGTAGCTGCCCACACGTGTGAAGGGCAGCTACGAATGAAACGGATTCCGGAACTGAGTCAGTGCGTGTGCGCTACTTAGTGAGATTATATATAGCTGTTCTTGATCTGTCACACTGATGGAACTCCAAAAGTAATAATTTTGAATTGTGATCGTTGTTATAATTTTTATGAAGTTTTTTGGTAATTCTTACTTCTTAATTCATAAATTATTAACGTGTGATTTCTTTATTTAAAAAAATAGGAAAATATCAAATGCGTATATGTCGAAATTTCATTTTTCCAGATTTGCCAGAGATCGATATAGTACACAAGATTTTGAACCGAAAGGCTTCTGCAGAATTGTTTAATTACTGAAAACCATAAAAATATTAACATGAGCATTTTCACTGTATATACATATATATAATATATTATATATTATGTATAATATATTATATATATTAAATATATCATATATATTATATATATGTGCGTCCGAGAAACATTTCTGGGCACATATATCTGAATGATTTTGTGTCACTATTTTTATTTTCACTTTATTAGTATTTCGAAATTGAGACATACCTACACTCTGGTCTCTAAATAGCTTTGGATTTGTTAACATGAAGTTATTCAAGGTTTAATTTTAGCAAAACACATACTAATTTTCTGAACTTGCGTAAAACACAAAAATTATTTTAAGGCCGTTTTTTTGCAAAACATAATATACTCCATCATTCGAAGTATCCCTGCGTGACAGAAGATCATCAATTGCCTTCACAATTTCACCACGAATCCAAATCAGCATGGATAACTTCCGTACCTAACCTCACAATGGCCCGGTGCACCGGACTGCACTGATTGTGCGAATGGAATATGAGCTTCTTTGCACTGGTGCGCCCTAGCGGTCGAATGGAATACGCACTGGGTGCGCAACAGTGCGGCGATTGGAAAATGCTATTAGTTTTGAAAACGGCGCTTTCTTTCAAACCTCGTCATGTAAATTTTATACGGCCGCCATTTTAAAAGAAACTATCCATGCGGCTGTTGTTAACGAAAAACATCAACAGATGTCCATTTAATAATATTTTTTAATTTAATACAAGTGTTTTAGTGGTTTTTGTGTAATTGCCCGTTAAAGGTAACTTATTTAACGAAAATCACGCTTTTTTTCAATTTCGTCATGTAAACTTTAAATGGACACCATTTTGAAAGAGGTTGGTCAAGGCAGTTGTTATCAACAAAAAACTATTTACAAATGTTTGCTTAATAACATATATTAATTTTATCGAGATTTGTTCAGTTGTTTTAATGTTATTGCTGTAATTTCATTTACTTGTTGCATGTTTCAGTTCAGCAAATCTGAATTTCAAATGTTTAAATTTATTGAAAGACAAAGAAATGTGGGAAATTGATGGAAGGAATATTTTTGAAAAGAAATTGAAAATGTTATGCAATTAATGTAAATCTGAAAGTTGAGAAGATAATAAATTTTCAAGAAGTAAACGGTTTCGGTATTATGCCGGGAGGTAATGATGCTGTTTCCAAACACTTAATGTAAACTTTAAAGTGTGATTATTTTGAGAGGGGCAAACCTGGGCAGCCGATCTCAACTGAAAAATGTTCAGTAATGTCCCCTTAATGACATATATTAATTTTGTGGATATTTTTTGTTCTTTTTTTGTAATTGCCTGTGAAAATTTACTTAGTTAAAATAATCAGCAGTTTTTGCACACCTTAATTACATAAGGCTTAATTAAATAAAAATAAAAATAATTGACACTGGAAAGGGTTTAATACATTTAGAATGATATATGAAAGTGGATATAATTTCAGGAAAATGAGAAGTTGATTAGGAAAAGAGTTATAAACAACGAAAGATATGTGTATTTTCTCTGCTTGGGTGGCTGAATTTTTCCTCGGCTGAAACGCTTGGCTTTGAGAATGTAGCATGGCTGTATGCATTGATAAAAAAGATTATTTTTCTTGGTTTCTAGTAATTTGAAGTATGCAGAATTGATATATTTTTTACGAAATAATCGTTTTTCAAAAATTAAAAATTTGCTACCTATGCGAGGGTTTTGGCCCTGTTCAGACCACCATGCGTCGTTTAAACACTGCAATGACCTTTTAATAAGTCATTCAACCATACGTTCAGAAATCGCATTTCGAAAATGGGACACTTCGAACATGATTTAGAGTCCGTAAGGACACGAATTCAACAAAGAATTTACTTTTTTCTTGCAAGACGCTGTCACGCACAAGATTCAATTAATTTGAAATTACTTCATATAATCAAAGATTGTGCATTGCTATAGAGGTCGTTTATAAATTACGTAACACTAAATAGGGAGGGGTTTGCGGCAGCGTTACGCTACGTTACATACGAGTAAGGGGTCACAGTTTAGGGTTACGGAATGCAGATATTTATTGTTAATTGTTCAATATTCACGTTTTTTTAATTCAGCCTGATAGTACAACATTAAAATAAAGTATTAAGGTATGGTTCAGTCTAGCTGTGGTAGCTTCGCTATGATGTGCGTGCAGAATTGCCTTACAACAAATTAAGCCTGAGAAGGTAGATCGGGATCTGTCTCCCTCGGGGTTCCTCACTTGAGTGTCTCAAGCTCTCTTCGCTGTCTCAAGTCTACGACTTTTGTTTTCAATCAAAGAGGAAGGATATAGTCTTTCCTCTATGCTTCAACAATGGAAATAGAATCAGAATTGAAGGAGAAGAAGAAGAAAATACTCTGTGGAAATATGTATTGTAACCCTTTGGATGGCTCATGGACAGCGTGATTGCTTTCTATGAAGCGGTCCCTGGTTCGATTTCCGACCGAGAAAAATATGAAGTTGTAGCTTTCTAATATAAATAGTCTCAATTGCTATAGCTGCGTTACGAATAAAGGGCTCAGGCAGGGCAAGTAAGCTAGGTGATGAGAATAGGTCATGCTCGCGACATCTCTCTCCTACCCCCAAGCGTAAATAATAAATAAAAATAGGGCCCAGGTATGGCAACACCGCTAGTGGCCAAAAGTCGGATTAATCCGACTCCAAAATGTCAAATACACACACGCATATATAAAGTGTACGCCAAGTTTTATTAATACATTCTTTGTATTTTTTGAATGGTTAAACCACACAGCTACCTCCTGTCACGCTCGTCACTGTGTAGGGATATCCTATGTGACTCGCGCGCCTGGAATCCTGCGATGGCGACGAGGTGTTTGGGAGGGGGGGGTAAATAGTATAAATAGTGCAGGGAAGTGTGGTGTGAATGTGTGAATGAATGTGATTTGTAAATATAGATTAAGATGAGAGTGTGAATGTGAGAAGATGAGAGTGTGAATGTAAAAAAAGAAAAAGAGGAACATTGCTAAGAACTTTATTAAACCAATCATAAATGTTGTTAAAAACCAAATTTTATTATGTTATTTAAAACCAAATCGCCCAAAGTGGCTAGATGCTTAATTTTTAAGTTAGATTTAAGATTAAGTTAAGTTAGTATTTTCAAGATAAAGCCCTCCCCTAGCTCCAAAATCAGAAATGCTGGAGCGAGTGTGTATACCTAATACATTGAATAAATTCCCGCCTCGCCAGGGGCACTGGCGGGGGGAGGGGGAGGGGGCAAGCCTCACCTGATGACTCCGTCGACGATCTTGTCGACGCTGCCCGGCGTGCCGCGCTGCAGCTTCTCGACGGAGGAGGCGACGAAGGAGCACAGCGCCCTCTGCGCGCAGGCCCGCGCGTCCACGTTCTGCTCCCGCAGCAGCTGGTCCACGCGCGCGGCCGCCGCGCCCCAGGCGCCGGGCCCGCCCTCGCCTGCCGCAAACGCCCATCACACACACACTCACACAACACAAAAATTGCCCATGCATGAAAATATCGCATAATGTTTTTAAATCTTTAAGGTTATTACGTAGATTGAAATGTTAAACGTAGAGTTAGGTGTTATTGACAAATAGAATTAAAAAAAGTATTTGAATCCATTTAAAGCACATTTTGTTTTAGAAACGAACTAATGGGCACTTTTTGCCCCATGCTTCATAAAGCTAGGGTTAATCATTATTCTAACCAGTGCCGCAGCTAGGCAATTTTGGGCCAGGGGCAATGCAGAAACAGAGCCCCTGCCATCCCCCGAAAAATTAAAAGTGTGAAAGTTGCATCAAGACACTATAAAAGTTATTTTATTGCAACAAATAACAAAAATTAAAACGTTGCAGCTAGAAAAATGTTTTGGAAATATATTTTAAATAATAGTTTTAAGTATTATGTGATCAAATAATACGATTTCCACTGTGAGTTTAAAACGCTAAAAAAAATTGTTGCGTTATTAGTGTATAATGAAATCACTTGTAAAATTCATGAAAATATAAATATGGATTTCAGTACAATCTATTTTAATGTTGCCGGCGATCGCCCGGTCTGCCCATGCCAAGCGCTGTTCAGCCACTGTTCTTAGCAGTGTGTCCAGATTATTTAGTGATACAATACTAAAATGTTATGTACTTCCCATACGTGACATAGTTTTTCTGTTTAACTATAAATTTCTGCAGG
Source organism: Teleogryllus occipitalis (assembly GCA_011170035.1). Classification (NCBI taxonomy): domain Eukaryota; kingdom Metazoa; phylum Arthropoda; class Insecta; order Orthoptera; family Gryllidae; genus Teleogryllus; species Teleogryllus occipitalis. Next base: position 102,353 of record BLKR01003867.1, read on the forward strand.
ACGATTCATAATAAATATTACTAAGTGTACCCTCGGATATGATGGTGAAAAGTTTCCACAAAGCAAATGACATATGAGTTATGAGTTTTTGAGTTACACTATAACTAACATAAAAATTAGATTATTGGAAAGTTGTTTAGCCTCCGTCGCAGCACTCACAACCCTCTACATCCAAAAACGTGTTTTTTAATTTTATTTTTTTTCGTCGACCAAAATCTATTTTATCTGATTGAAAAAATATGAGAAATAAGAAAATAATTTATACAATATATATTTTTTGATTTCTTCTCAGCGCCAAATTCAAACTCAAAAAAAATTTTTTAAACCAATTTACAGTGTTTTAGAACTCTAGAACAGCCTCGAAAAAAATCTCAAAAGTTCCATCTTTTCTTAGCGTGTAAAACGTACTTATAAGTACACTCGTACTTATACAAATGATAGTGTTATGGTACTTCTTCGGTATGCGCCTGGTATAGATTGGTGAAACCACGTAAAACTATTTATTAGAGCAACCGTCCCCTAGAATTCTTCTATAGACTTCGGCTGAATTAGATCTAGTTGTATAGCTATAGGCAGGCAGCAATACTGGCCCTGAGCTAAACTCACCCGTGAAGATCAGAATATCACATACGGCATACATTGTGACACAGCTGACACTCAGATTTTCAAAGGCAATTTTGAATCACCTACTCATTAATGTATCTGCGTAATCTATAGTTGTTTTTTAAAGAAGAGAATAGTCGAAAATCAGTTGACTTGTTTTAGGTACAGTAGTTGTACAACCCTTACTTGTTCACTCCATATCGACGGCTCACGCAGAAGGACTCTTGAACTGAATACTGTACACATTCGCGCAACCTCGTGCAAAGACCACAGGTGGCAAAGTGCGCAGAAGTTTCTTTATTAGGGTACTCCTTTTTTCTTACTGTCGCGAACACGTAATGTTCACTTCATGACTTTTAGAAGACAAATTAACAACAGTTACATACTTAGTCATCTAAATAAATCTTTAAGAACAAGGCTGTAGGGTTAATTACGAGATGTAGCCAAGTAGTTAACTGAAGAAGGTTTCCGAATGCTATTGGAACTTCGTGTAAAGTAAATCAAAAAATTTGAAAAATCCGTTTCAAATTCGAGGGACCGTGACATCATCCAGACCGTTTGAGGTATATATCCAATTGGGTGAAAAACCTGTATGAGATTTAGGTCCTTGTGTTATTCACAGACATAGACTTTTTAAGAAAAAAAACAACTTTTTCGGTATTATGAGCCTCCAAGTCGTGGATTTAGGCTAAGGGAGAAAAAGGGCAGTTTGGGAGAAAACACTTTCACAGTATTAAGGACCTCCAAAATGTGGATTTGGAATAAATGAGAAGGAAAAGTGCAAAAGGAAATAGAAGACCAGTCCATCAGTATATGATTGATTGATTCTTTTGTGTTTCCGGGCGCATGAAGTGTTATGGTTATTAGTTCCGTAAGTGTAGAGCAGCTTTTATCACGGGAGGTGGCGGCATAGGTTCCCCCGCTGGATGGTAAGACTTACCCTTCGCCTTGCACGGTTTTCCCCGACCAGGTATAACTCACCACCAGGGCATCGCCCAGCCTGGACAAGCTCTAGTCTGCCGACATGTGCGGAAGTGTAGTGCATGTAAGCGAGTGTGTAAATAAGAGCTGAGGATAGGTCAAAGAAGAAAAAGGAAAGATCGCGCGCGGTCTGAGGTCCGTTTGTTAGGGTACTGCTCCGACATTCGCTTGGTGTTGATCGGAGGAAACTACGGAAAACTATCGATCAGAGCAGCTGGCTGCCAGCTCCCAGTGACTGAATTCGACCTAGCGATGTAGCTACTGTCGAAAATCCTGCCACCGTCGAGATTATTGATGCCCTAAGCCACTTAATCCGGTAACACGATATGGCATTCTGCTAATTTCGGAGGACAATGTTACGAGGAGAAACTTATACCCTTAAAATTCGAAATAATTTCCATTGACATAATGGCTTCGAAAGAAAAGTAATTCCAAACACGTTAAACACATGAAACACGTGGTCGCGTTATTGTTTGTTAGAATTTTATGCTATCATCTGAAGCGCGTGGAAAATCAAATTCCTGCGTGCATGCGCGAATACTTAATTGGGAGTTGTGCACTCTACTTAGCCATCATCTACGACCCAATTTCTTTCCATCGAACGTTCAATATAGTGTCAAGCGTTCGGTATGGAATTTTCTCGAACCAAACAATGTTCTCTTAACAATATGGTACAAGTCTAACTTTCATTGAAACATCTAGAATTTTGAAAATTGAAAAAAAAAACACTTTCTTTTTGAAACTATCCTTCACCTCGAATATTGACTCTAGATATATCTTTTTAATGCAGTTCATTAGATCTTGAAACCATCTAAAGGATGATTAATCGACGCGCACAGAACGCCAATCTCGTGACATCCGTTAGCTATTGAATAGCCCCATTCGCTCTCGCACCAACTCGCCAACTCGTCGTGTGGTCGGGCGAAGAGAGGGTGAATTGAACGGGGCGCTTCCCCTACTCCGAGACAAGCTTCGACCCCAAACGTTCTGACTACGCGTTGTTTCGCGCTGTGCAAAATCTCTCTTCGTCGTATGTGGGCGCGCGAAGAGCCGGGACGGAGATGTTCTGGAAGTTGGCACAATCATTTCATCCAAACTCTGAATTGAATAGCGCATAATTTGCCACGTTTTTGTCTCTCTTAAGATGTGAAAACATAAATTTAGCCTCAGATCATTTTCTAAACAAATGAAATCGGTGCTCATGCTAACTTCACTTGGAGGTTTGCAAAACTATATCTCAAAATCCGCTAATACTGCATGTATACACACACAACTATACTCATAATTTCCCGCTTTTTATTTGTAATCGATTAGTGCAGAATTCAAATAGATATCTCCATCATTTCAAAAAATATTAAGAAAAAACATTATAGGATTGCTCAAGGCATTAAAGCTAAGGCATTGAAATTAAAGACAGGGGTAACATTTTGTGTATACAAGTGCAATATTATCTCATTTAGAGATGTGGCTTTTCTAACTTCCAATAGTTTTGAGAAAATGATCCGCAGCAAATCTTATGTTTTCATATCTTAAGAACGGTAAAAACCGGCAATTATGAGTTTGGATGAAATGTGTGTGCTAAGTTCCATGACGTGATGCTTACTGCGTCCGAAGCCGATCATGGGGCTGAGTCCTTCGAAGAGGTGCGGGATGAACATCATGGCGGCGATGGTGAAGACGCCGCCCGCCGCCAGCGCCCCCACGTTCACGTCCACCAGCGCGCCGCCCTGCGCCTTGTTGCCGCCCACCGGGATGGACAGGAACGGGATGGCGAACGCCAGCTCCACCTGCGACGCGCCTCTACCCTCAACGACTTTTCATTCCCTCTCATAGCCTCACGGGCGGTTCTATACTCCGATTTAAACAGAGTGGCACTTCAAGGTCAGGAGCTGACAGGAGTGCTGGATATTTCCATATTGATTCAGTGGTGAGTTGTAGTTGACATTCACATAATTGAATTTATTGAAGGCGTTGTCATTGTCAACAATATTATTTATTTTAGAAAATAAATAATATTGTTGACAATGACAACGCCTTCAATAATTTCAATTATGGATATTTTCATCCAATCGGGAACTCCAATTCCAAAAAATTATGTCGTAACGAAGCTCCCGATTGGATGACAGTGTCTCCTCTCCGTCCAGCTCGAGAGTTTGAAGTGCCACTCTGTTTAAATCGGATAAGTTTGTTTTTTTTCACCCGGAGCAAGAATTCTTTAGACGGGGGTAAATACTTGATTTCAAAAGTGGGGAGATTAAATTTAGTACCCCATCCAATCCAGAGAGTCCGGGGCACATGCCACGTCTACTCACCCCCGTTCCGTCCCTAAGTATCCTAACACCTTTCAAAATCATTAAAACAAAACATTAAATCCACTCTTCATAATAAGTATTAGACAAGTTAAAAGCTAAATTTAGTCAATTCGCGACATCCGATAAACCTTATAGTGACACCCAGTTTGGAAAACTCGATGTAATACCACGATCAAAATAAAAAGTCCTTTAGTGCAGTCAAATGTTTAATAAAGATTTAGTTTAAATCTGCCAGCTTTGTTCGTGTAACTACTCCTAAAGAATTTCTTCTTAATTGAATAAAATGGAAACTCGCCATCACATCGGTTGGATTTTTTTTCATATCTACTTATAAATTTGTGATTTTACAGACTTTGGACTGAAATTTTAATAACTTAAGGAGCAAAATTGAACACATAACATAAGTAGTGGTTATAACTGTTAGAACCATTGCGATAAATATAGCGTATTATACTTGTTTTTTTTCTAACCTGGCCGATGACACTTCATCAGCTGTTACGGAATTATCTAATCGAGAGCTAAAACGTCATTACAGTGACGTCACTGTGGTGACGTTTCAGTACCCGATTGGACGAAACCGTAACAGCTGATCAGCTGTCATCGGCCAGGTTATAGAATCCCAAGTATACACACGTGTTTCATTTTTTCATGCTTTAGCTGTTAAAAAATGAACACTCGCGAGTGCCCAGGGACTGAGCGAGGGCGCAGTCGGGGTCGTACCCGGATGGCAGTGTCTTCCTTGTTGAAGTGGAAGATGCGACCATCGCGCCCGCTGCTGTTGCCCGCGAACATGTCGGCGCTGAGCAGGTTGAGCTCCTGGGGCGGCGGATGGTACGCCTGCACCCCGCCGTCAGGGCCCCACAGGATCGGCAGCGCCGCCGCCGCCACCGCCGCGCATCGGGTCAGCATAGCTCTGCTCTCCTGCAGCACCAACAGCAATGCATGACTGGAAGGTCCTAATGTTCGAGACCCGACCGTGGCGGATTCTTCACACTAGCTAGATGGTTGGATCGAATTTAACCTCTACGTGGAACAGAATTCTAGCTGTCGGCTGGTCTGATTGGTAGTTAACCGTTGTTACCAGGTATTCGCCGCAGTATCATAACAAATGAGCCACGTATCCCACGCGATTTTTCTTTCCTTGTTCTCTCTTTCCCGTTACGCACACATACACGCACATTTTTTCATGGACCACACTATTTTACATGACAGGGAATTAGTCGTGTGTTTAGTGCTTATCCCAAGTCAGTGGCGTCTCCTCACTCTGGACCTAGGGCGTTGGCAGTGAAGGAAAGTGTTAACCCCCACACTACTCTTTTCGCTTACATATTTAGAGTAAAATTTAATTATGTAAGCATAATCCTTATTTATTTTAAATTATAACGTTAGAAGAATGAGAAAAAGATACTCGCAAAATAACAACACTGAGGACATTCGCTACGGTGCGTCCGTGAACGGTAGACGTGTTTGTGGTGCACACTGCGAGGTTGTGAGAAATTGTTACACGAGTAATTGCCTTATTTCTAAGTGCTGTATTCTCCATCCATTCAACAAGAACAGTCAGCCTTAACTCAAAAGTCAGCTGCCCCAGCGGCTGGCATCCTACCACGATGGAAACTTCCACCAACGGCAACTTAATCTCAGAACCGACAGATAAACAAGTAAGCAAAACCTTTTTTCTTGCGGTGCAATCGGAATTTACCGAAACAAAAGTCAAGCAATTGTTACCGGGAGCGGTAGCTCAGTGCATCAACTGATATTACTGCAGCGCCTCTGACCGAGAGGTCCTAGGTTCGAGTCCTGACGGCGGCAGGATTTTCGACACTAGCTTTTCAGCTAGGTCAAATTCAGTCGCTGTCTGGAAGAGAATTCTAGAGACCGGCTGCTCTGATTGGTAGTTTTCCGTGGGGTTTCCGATCACCATCAGGCGAATGCTGGAGCAGTACACTACAAAACGGGCCACGGACTGCGCGCGATCTTTCCTTCCTCTTCCTTGTCCTATTCTCTCCCCTTACTCACACACTTACAAGAACATGCACTACACTACCACATATTCCAGGAGATCGGTCGGGAGCTTAGAGCTTGTCCCAGCTGGGGCGGTGTCCCGCTGGTGGGAGAGTCCTGGTTAGGGGGAAACCCCACTAGCCGACGGTAGGTCGGCGCCGGATCCCACCACCCAGCGGGGGAAGATCACCGCCATCTCCCAAGGAAAAACATGCACTACACTAACGGGACTAATGACCAGAGCAGTTGGCGCGCCCGGAAATACGAAAAAATCAATCAAGTGAATGTGATTGAAGCCCTAGAAGGTATTAGCATCAAGGATTATGTATCTAAAATTGCCTCAATCGTTAACCCTTCAGATATTCGTTTTGTTTCCAGAATTTCTAATAATAGAATCTGTTTCTTCTTCTCAACTCAAAAGGTTGCTGAACATATAGTGAATACACCCAGATTTATCATTATTAATAATCAAAAACGCCGACCTGGATGGCCGAGGTGGCTAAGAGCGAGTACCGACTCAGCGCTTCGGTCCGAAGGGTCGCGGGTTCGAGTCCCGCCTTGGGCATGGCTGTTTATCCCTTGACTTTGTGTGTGTTGTCGCGGAGGGCCTCGCGTTCTGCTGACCCCAGATCAGAGGAGCCCGCAAGTGTTTGTCTAGTGTATGGTCGAATATGCGTCCCTTCGGGACGTAAAGGGCAACTGGCTGTCGGCTGGATACAAGCCCTAGGAGAAAAAAAAATAATCAAAAGCTGAATATATGACCACTCATCAATAAACAAGTACGGGTTATTATCTCTCATGTGTATCCTGTTATGCCTCACGAGGTAATCCTGAGCATTTTCAATAAAAACATCAAACCCTCCACTAAGATATCACTTATCAGAGCCGGGATCTAGGAACCTGGCTTCTCTGATATTATGAGCTTTAGGAGGCAGATTTATATCGATCCGGATGATATTCACTAGTTACCGGATTCTGCACTGCTATGCCATCAAGACTCAACATACCGTATTTACACCGGGAGCGGTAGCTCAGTGCATCAACTGATGTCAATGCAGCGCCTCTGACCGGGAGGTCCTAGGTTCGAGTCCTGACGGTGGCAGGATTTTCGACACTAGCTTCTCAGCTAGGTCGAATTCAGTCACTGTCTGGAGGAGAATTCTAGCGGCCGGCTGCTCTGATCGGTAGTTTTCCGCGGTTTCTCCGATCAACACCAGGCGAATGCCGGAGCAGTACCTTACCAAACGGGCCACGGACTGCGCGCGATCTGTCCTTCCTCTTCCTTATCCTATCCTCTCCCCTTACACACACACACTTACACTAACATGCTCTACACTACCACATATTCCGGGAGACCGGTCGGGAGCTTAGAGCTTGTCCCGGCTGGGGCGGTGCCCCGCTGGTGGGAGAGTCTTGGTTAGGGGGAAACCCCACTAGCCGACGGTAGGTCGGCGCCGGATCTCGCTATCCAGCGAGGGAAGATCACCGCTATCTCCCGAGAAAAAACATGCACTACACTAACGGGACTAATGACCACAGTAGTTGACGTGCCCGGAAACACGAAACAATCAATCAATCAAGCGTATTTACTTTTCCACTGACAATGTAGTATGTTTTCTATGCAAGCAGGAAGGCCACATTGCTAACCACTGTCCCTCTAACCAAAATCAAACCAATAACAGTGACTTCTCAGCGGATGGAAATCAATCTGCACCTACTAGTAATGCACAGAATTCTTTAATCACTTCGCCCCCAATTAATGACAAAGATAATTTTCCTATCCTCCATCAAAAAACCCTCCAAACTGATTCCCCTGCAACTGAAAACCAATCTGTTTCTACTACCAATCAACAGAATTCTTCCACTACTGTCCTCCCAATTAATGACATAACTACCCCTCATCTCCATGAAGAAATCCCCCAAGCAAAACCACCTACAACTGATAATCAATCTGAACATTCTATCAATCAACAGGAATCTCATAATGACAATAATTGTGTATATAAACTAAACAAAAGAGGCCCTCAATCTGACTCCTCTCATATTCCTGAAACTTCAAATACCACAAGAAAAGCAAATACAGATGAAACCCTGAAAGAGCCTACAAGGAAAAAGAAGAAAAAAGAACAACTAAATTAGCCAGGGAAATCTGTAATAACTAAAAGTAGAACTCAAGAGGAACTGTTCACCCAAGACGCAAGTGAGGGAAGTCACGGATTATAATAGTATCGCCGGGAGAATTTTGAACCAGATCACGGACATTAGGCGAGGACTTTATCCAGAATCAAGATTCTGCTGCGTTGACGGAGAAGGTTCTACGGGGCGCCAGAAGAAGAAGTGGAGAGCGCGCGAACCCACGAATGGATAACAAAGTTTTATAACTATTGTAATATAGAGAAAACTGGTCATGACCATAGAATGGTTTATTTTTGATTATCATTATAATAAATTATAATTTTTAAAGTTCAAAGGAAGTTGATTATCATTGTTCGTTACGTGCAATCCAACATTTTAATAAGATTTTCAGATTCTTCACCACTCCGTATGGATGGCAGATTGAATAATTGATTGCAGAGTAAGTAGCAACAATTATGAACTTCGAACTCCAATTAACTGAGCTAGCCCAACATAATTTTGTAAGAAGAGATATTTAAATTACGTAGGAATCATTAGGTTTCAAGTGTAACCTTTTCCTGGCGCCTAAATTACATGTGTCAATAGTAATTATGTTTCAAATTGGCACCAGTTAACGTCGGACATGTTTCAATATTAACGAATTAAAAATTAAAGAACGGCCATCGGAATACAATTGCGCTTACCATTTTCTACATCCAATTCTCCACAAAAAGGAATATATCACTCTTCTTTGTGCAAATTCTCTCTGGCTAAATTTGGTACCATTTTGATTTTGATTTGTACGTCTACTTCATCATAAAAGAGTGATATGACAGACAATTCTTCTAATAAATATCACACACGTTGTCTATTTTTTTAGAACTGCTTGTGAAATTGTGAAATCAATCTATTCATGTGATTTTAGAAATTTTAAAAATCAGATATCTTGATAAGGAGCGTTTACAGCTGCACTGCATTGAATCCACAGATTGACATAAACAGTTACAATAAACGGAAAAACATTTTTAAGGATTACATCACGTATTTTGCATTCACACAAACATTGTAAAATAAGTTCGTATATGTAATGACGGCATGGAAATAACAACTCCCTGTGCAAATTTTCTTCAAGAAAAACTCACGCGCCTTTAAAACGTCAAGTGCTTGATGCAGATATGTTACAGCAAAGAATTTGTAGTACATTGTCTTCGATACCCCAGTGCGTTAACACATTCCAACGTTTCCACGTTAGTGTGCTCTTTTCCAGAAGAATTCCGCAATTTTGGAAATCCCATGAGCTGCTGACTGTCCCTAAATGTTACAACAATTGGAAGTCTTTCTTCTTTCGGGTCTCTGATATTTCATGCAGGCAACAACTTACCATCCCAATGAACAGTAAGAATTTCAGATAAATTACTCTTAAAAGTCGATTTAATTGTTTATTAACGTTCTTTTCTTGTATCTGATTCGAAGAACAGAATATTTATGAATAGAGTTCTTCGTCGGGTATTGTGGTCAAGTGCCTCTGCTGAAGAATGTATACAGAATCTCTTATCAACTGTCATCTACCTAAACCATTAGTTTGGGGTAATGAAATTTTTTGTGTCACTCCTCGCAGCTTTCTGTATTGATGTACTCTCGAAAATTCACCAACGTTGATTTCATCTGAACTTAGAAGTTTGTTATCTGAATCTTCAGAAGATGAAGGAGGTCCAGCAGAAGATCTAGACGCTTCACACTGTTATTTCTCTTACCTTTACCTTTTCTTTTCATCTAATGCTCTTTGTCTCGTCCTTTCTTTTTTATCCGTGAGATTTTGGTCTACTCGTGCATGATAGCTTTTACGTCCTGGCTCTCTCAACCGAAGTAAAAGCATCCTGTCTCCTTCCAACGTAATCATTTGTAAATATTCGAATGTGCAATATCAAATAGATTGTTCAAATTATTTCTAAACACCTCTTCACGATGCTAGCGTTTGTTCTTTTTTCTATTTTTTTCCCCTCTCCGAATACACGTCAATAAGTTGTTTGCAAACAATGCTGATTAGCTCGGAATTCGGAATTCTTGCTTTCTCCTAAACTATCATGCACTCCCAAACCACAAGTTTAGCACTTGCATTAACTGTTAATTTTAGTTCCCGTATGTTATAAAATAAAACTTCAAGAGTTTGTTTGTTTGATGGTAAATTGTGTCCAGTTATTTGCTGTTTTATATTAATAATTAATATTATCTCCTCTTGAAAACACACTTTCCTCGGCATTACCTATGACACTAACATATGGCATTATGTTAGATTAGCGCCTGCAAACAGGTGTGACGATTAAAATTCCTGTACTGTTAGCCTCGGGGCTGACTCAGCGGAGGGTGGTAGGTTTGGACTTGTCCGTCAAGCGAGTTCACGCCCAAGTCGGCACGGGTTAGAAAGCTCCGATTTCAACAAAATTTTGTATAGGCATATTTTAAGGACATTTGAACAAAATTGGAGGGTGAGTGTTCAAAAAATTTGAAGTCGGAAAATAAGGGGCACCCTATTGTTCACCCAAAGGAAACGCCACTGCCCCAAGTCTGAGTCGGGACCGCTGTGGGAGAGATACCCGAGGAGAAAACTCCACAAGCTGATGTGTAGGTCGGCGCCGGATGTGTTTCCATGGGGGAAGTACACTTTCACTTCCCAGCATAAATTGCAGTACACTTTCAGAACTAAACACCATGCAATTGACGTGTTCGGAAACGCGAAACACTCACCACCAAAACGCACTGCGCAACTTTCCCAAATTTCCGCATTACTTAACTTGGTTTTGACATTTACATTTATATTTATTAGTCCTTATTTGGGCGCCAAATTTGTTAAGATTACATCCGATTTCCTCTTTGCTTGCTAGTATTAATCACTATCCTGTACATTTTGTTTCGTGATACCCCAGTGAAATCGCACCCCTACGATAACGTATTGGAAAACACATCACACTGATAAAACTCTAGAATTATTCTAAAACCAAACATTTATTTTTATTATCACCTTCCTTTCGTACATCCACAAACAAAACAATAACAACACATCTGACCGTAACAGAAACCAAACAATTAAACGTACACTCTTCTTTATTGTATTAACTTTTCCATTACTTAATAATTCTGTAACTCTGTCCAATATTGACTTCCGCCATCTTGCTTATCTTGAATTATCACCAATGTCATTTCCAATGTTTTTTTTAATATCTAGCTCCCTCCATTTTCATTCGCTATTCATAGAACGTGGCTGTCGCAACACCTCCTTCCAAACTCACTGGCGAAGGCTAGTCTTTCAAATGACGCTCTCTCTTTCTACACTCATTTACAACCGGCAAAGTCTGCCTCCGACCTCTAGAATATGTAGATCAGTCGTGTCAAGATCGCGGGCAAGGTTACCAGAACTCGCGGGCACGGCGTCCAGGGCAATTGGCGCGAGCTTTAAAAGTAAGGGTTATACAAACTGTCCCGGAGTGGCGGCACGTCACTGGATACCTGGCCCACGACGATCTTTGGAAGAAGTTATTTGACAGTTATTGTCACAAATTTAGCTATATTTATTCTCATTTTCACTTTAAGACAAAAAATGATGCATGAAAATGAAATAATACACCAGTCCAATTTCAAATTCTCAATTGAAATCAACATTTAAAAAACTGAATCAAAAGTATCTTTATTTTTTATTCCTGTTTACTTAAGGGTGATACAAAAGCATGAAATTTCTACGTTCAGGTTAGAAGGTTCAAAATAATTGTCTGTTAAAAGCGCTATCCAACCGTAAGCGAAAGACTTGTTTATTTATTTCATATTATTGCTAAATACAATAAATAACTAAATGATTTAATAACCTAACACAAACCAGAAACAAGTAAAGAATTTTCCATTTAAACCATATTCTTATCACTTAGCAGCAAAGATGTTTATATAAGGGAGAATTTAGTAGGAAAATAAACATCAAATAGTAATAGGTAGTGAAGAATATAAACATAATACAATTCCTGGCTCTGTAAAAATTCGGCAAAACATATTTTCGTATGAAGCCACTAGTCACCGCGTACATGCGCCGCTTCAGCTTGCGCATGAACTTTCTGGATTTTAAGGGGAAATGAGTACGGAGTCAGGAGAAGTTGCCCTTGCCCACAGGATGCCGGGCTCTCCAGGCAGGCAAGTAGCTCGCGGGGGCACGGTTAAACATTCTTCACCTAGATCGATTCCCAGAGTTTGTTTTACAATTCACATCCGACAATGATATCATAATAGCGAGGGAGAACATTCAAAACGATCTAAACAACTATATTAAGTGGACACAGAAATTGAAAATCAAGTAAATTATACTAAATGCCAAGCAAAGTTATTCAAATTACGCCGTCCGGAAACTCCCCTCTGCCTTCAATGAAAATTTCATCCCTTTGTTATCTTGAGCGATGAAGTACCTAGTATTATTTGACAAAAGGCTAAATTGTAAACCCCACTTCCACGCGGTTACTAGTAAAGCTTTGATTAAAAGGTCTAAAATGTATCCTTTAATTAACTCGTGATATGCAACTAGTATTGAATGCCGAATATTACTGTACAAATCAGTTATTCAAATTACCTTAACCTACGCATGTCCGATACGGGGTGGCGTGGCATCTAGAAATCTTCAAAAGCTTGTTGAATTCCAAAATAATTTCTTGAGAAATATCCTTAAGGCACCATGGCTTATTCCAAACTCTCGCGAGTTAAATATTCTGTCTGAACTCATTAGTAAAATAGCTGACCATTTTTATCAAAATATTTACTCTTCACCCTGTTCCACAACTGTTAATCTGGGTCGTTGTGCTTCGTGGCCCCATATTAAACCAATATTCCCCAAGGATAGACTTAGACCACCGTAGCTTGTGTTTTATACCTTTCCCAGTGCTACCTTTACTTGCATCGCTATTCTTCACATCAATCCTTGAATTCTGAACTAATTTTCTCACCATAAACTATCCTCAAGAGTAGGAATACTCTTTCCGTGTGGAAGAGCATATCCAAAACTTTAGAATGTAAAATGTTTCTTAAACCCCTCAAGAGATAGAAATGTCAAACGAGATGAAAATATTATTATAAAAATAAATATTATAAAAAACTCTTGTATTGATTGTAAACTGTACTCCTGTGTAGTTGGGCTCTGAGGTCGTTTTGCCCATTCGTTGTATTATTTTCTTTCATTTCATGCTAAATCTATCCAGAATATTTATTACATACGATTCGAACCGACGCAAGTCATGAATACATCCTGGCCAAGAGCGTAAAATGCTTTAGCGATCCCGGCTAAATTGACATGTAGCAATTAGGAATGGAAAAAATCTTGCTTATTTGTTTTATTTAGGATGTCTCCGTATATTGAAAAGATAGAATTCAGAAAATTATAATTTAGATAAGAAAAACCTTGAAATTAACTATTGGTTTGTGGAACAATGGGGTCTAAAGGGTTAAAATATAAGATACGGCCTAGAAATGTGAATGTTCAAAATGAAGGCTTACGTAGAAACAAAATTAATGCCTGTGATAAAAGAGAATTGTCTTATCTTTGCACGATGAGATGAACTTTCTTTCCGAGCATTATCCCTGACAAACGATGGGAAGTGGAGTAGGAACTGGAGAGTTAGGCGGAAACGCCTACTGTCGACGCACTACGGCGGATATATGATGCAACGAAGGCGTATTTAACTCCATTGTAAGTGTTCCTTGTGCGCTTTAGAAGACAGGTCGTGACAAGGAAGTGATGGGAGGAAGCAAAGGAACTCTATGACTGATGTTACCCAACGGAAGGAAAGACCAATAAGCAGAACCTAAAGAAATCATACTACATGAAATTTAAACCGACATTGATCTCTTATATGGTAGGAAAAGAGATATTATGGAAGAAAATAAATGGCGAAACACAACAGTGTGATAACTGAACGAAAATGAATGAAATACTAATTGGATAAATTTGAAAGAAATTACAAACCATATCATTTTCAATATAACCGTTCAGAACGCCATGTGTTGTGTGTGTACTATTTCACGTCAATATAATATTGAAAATAAGATCATATTGTACTCTATTACTATACCACGCTAACCAAAAAATATTACCAAATACGGATAAATTCAACCCAAAAGCACAAATCAAAATATAATAATTCTTCACAAGAAAGGAAGCATGGGTGACACCAGATCTAATGAAGTCGTATCTAATGAAGTCGTAGTACAAGTCTATTATAACAAGTCGCTACATGTGTGCAACTCTCCGGCATGCACAATTTTGTGAGTCATCTTAAACACGAATATCGCGTCACTGACACCGAAAAGGAGTCTTTCAGGGTCAATGGATGCAGAAAGAGGCAAAACTCGTCCCGAAGGTAGTACTTTGGTGCAGAGTTTACATAAGCGCATTCGTAAGGCACACTATTCCCGCATTTTCGAGAAAAACTGTTAAAAAATCTCGAGTCAACGGCCAGCCGAGCAAGTGATTTTATTCACCTGACGTTTGGATTTTTCAAGTGATTTGACTGTCAAATTACCTGTCGGCTCAGTGGGAAGCAATATCCATTCAAGCGCTGAATATTTTGAGGTTTAAATACCGGTTTTTTTTCAATATTTTTACTTACGGCGAACACCTTGAAAGTATTTGAAAAATTGATTTTGACTTGTTTATCTATCAAAAAAAGTTTGGCATACTTTCAAAATATAAAATGTGAAATTGAAAAAGTTAGTAATGTGTGAAAATGAATCAACTTTTCAGAATAAAATTATTAATGAGACAAAAAAATGTCGCAGGTGGGTTTAAAAAGACATTCCCCTTTTCTAACGTGCTTGTGGCCAACTGCAACACCACGTAATTTGACAGTACCTGTTGAGTCAGATCATTTGCTCGGCCGCACTCTCGTGTGCTATTATTATACTCGTTTTTCTTCTCCAAAACGCATTGCCATCGAGCCCTATGAACATGCAAACAAGAACTTTAAAGACTCCCTTCAAATGATTTTCATTTAGTTCCGCATTTCTCAACCATGGTTGCCTCTGTGGAAGTAGTTTCAACATTTGTTTAAAAAGTCAGACATGCATCGCATATTCTTCATCACTCTAAACATAACCAATGCATGTATGTATGTCTAAGAACATTTAGTTACCTACACAAAATAAGTCACATAATAATACTGCTATCATTTTTAGCACTTTGAGGACTTCAAATCGCTTCTCTTTGTGCATCGTAGTCAAAAGAAACATTCCTACCTTTCATGAAGGATGCGAAATTTCAGGAAAAATCGAATAATAATACTCATTGCGGAAAATATATTTTAAGGAAAATAAATATGTTAAAAAAATAGGAAATTAATTAAGATTGTCCGAATATTAGAATGTATGTGGTAAAATATGTGTCATTTCCTGTCTTCTAAATTATCGATGTAGAAAAATCGTTATTGAATGCATCGATAATTTATATTCCGTCATATGGACGAATAGTTGTTTGGCGAATATTCTATGGATTATTAATGAATTCAAAAATATATCCGTTTAAAATGTATTTTCACAAAACCACAATTCTTCAAAAAATGGAAAAAATAATAATTTTACAACATTTCAACACTTCAGCAACCACCCTTCGTTCATCGGCGACTCAATGTCTTCTCCCAAATACTTTTTTTAATTAATAAGGAAGAACACATAAACATTTTTAAAAAACCTTCTTAATTGACCGTACTCACAAACTTTATGTTTATTTGCAATTGTCAATGACAATTAAGGTTTGAATTTCATCAGTTCATTAACTTGCATAATCGAGTTAAATGATGTGTTGCTGAAATTTTATTTCTAAGCATTTATGAGAATTAATTTGCATCAGAATTATAAAAGCAGAATCTCACATTTTAATTGCATAAATATTACTGCTGTATTGAGTAGACTGAAAAGTAATGAAGAGTAACAAACACATGCAACATGAAATGTATCCCTGCATAAACATTTATTTTACAATATTGTATGATATTGTTTTTAAGCTTTAGCACAAACCAACAACTCCAAAACCTTTTTGCCCATGCATTTCGCCCTACTGTTGTCAGACGTTTGTCCGCTTCTCTGCAAAGCGAGCAAGCTCCAGCTGCAGAAGCCTCATGTAATACGTGTTCAAGCGTAGTTTTACTTGCTTCCTTGTATTTAAAGGATTGTCACTATGTGAAAATATATACTACGCACGGATGTCCTTTTGGATTCATTAATAGCCCTTGAAAATATGCCGCGAACATTCATTTTCGGTGCAAGCGGCGTTCACATGATACATACTTTTCTTGTAAGTTTAATACAATATTATCAAACAGACTTAAACAGGACCAACAGAATTAAATCGCGATTCCCTCAAGATAAATTCAGACCTCCCTAAATTCTTATTAATATCTCAATAAGCAATTCTAAAAAAAATTATATCTATTTAAATATTTCGAATAAAAGTATGTTATCTTAGTCTGTCTTCTATATGTTACACATCTGCAATGATCCGCCTCTGGTTAGGGAAAATCCCCGTATATTTCTATATAAAATGTTAAAACCTCTGAAAGGCAGAAATGCAGAGCAGAAAGAGATATACCATTTAACGAATCCATATAATAGATAGGAATTATATTTGTTTATTTCGACAATAACTTTCGTTTCTTTTATTGATTTGGCGTTTACGTTATCGCAAACATGTTATTATGAATCCGTAAGAGGTCGCGTTTCGTTATGCAGCTTAATACATGCGAATGAGTGGGCTATTAACCTGTTAGGGCACCGTGGTAGATAAAAATCGTTAAAATTCTATTTTTATTTTAAGCGTGCCTTTTTCGTCTTTGGGTTTACTTGTTTGTAGTACTGTCGTAGAATACGAAGTATTATTCTTTTAATTGCAGTGAGAAATTTAAAAAACATGAAAAAATAAATGATAAATATAAAATGTATGTTAATCACTAAAGAAGTCTCCAAATACTTTTGAATGTGAGTGGTAAAAGGCATACGTTTTAAATCAAGAATAGTTTTGTTGTGAGACCGTTGTTCAGTTTCAGTTTCACTCAAAACCCCGACGGGGGCAGTGTGAATCAAGGGGGGGGGACTCTTGCGCATGGTATCCGACTTCAGTCAATGAGCTTCAGACACCAGTTTGCGTCACAATATCAGCAGGAATTTTAAATGCTGCCAGTTACCAAAATTATCATCTTGTTTCAAGACATTGAAACAGATTTATGAAGCATTTCTTGCATATATTGCAACTTGTACACTTTCATCGCGTTATTTTTGGTTGGTTACCGTTGAAAATTGTCATTTTCTACCACTCAAAATGTTTCTAAACACTACTCGCTCTCCATGCAACATTGCGGTCCGCGTCTGGACTGGCTTTACAAACGAAGTGCTCATGCTGTGGTCACGAGGTTCGTGACGCAAATTGGTGATGCGCAGAACGAGCAAAAATCGGTGCGCCGGAGGAACTCACCTGTGTATTTCCACCATGGTTTGAATCATACACTGCCTTTAGGCGCTAACACGGTTGGGGGGTTCTGAGAACGCGAGGCCCTCCCGAGCGCACCACAGACGGAAGAGAGAGGACAAACATTCGTGCGGGCGGACGGGCAGGCACGACCCTTCACGCAAAACCCTGATTCAGTGCGCTCCCTTGGCCCCTTCTGCCATCCTCGGCACATATCTTCAGCACTAAAAGTATTGAAGGTATCGATATTTGATAATATTTTTAGTTCAACAAACGTACACACAAATCATTTTAGACCCCCTGTCTCTTTTCACCCAATTTCTTAACAGAAATCTTCCTACGTTTACGTACACAACCACGTTCCAATCTTAAGTTTACATACACACCATGAACTTTATAAGTAACAGCATTACAAATATTAAATATTAGTAGAATAATAAATAACTAAACGGCGTGCAAATGCAATGTATTAATTAAGTATATTTTCCCGTTAAAAATAGATTTTAAAGGCACATTTCATCTTTATTCCTCCAAATTGTCTTCAAAAGGCATTCAATTTTGTTATGTATGTACACTTTTTCAATAACTGACTTACACAAACCTCCATTGTGCAATTTCGAAACAAAGCGGCCAACCTTCTCACCACACCATTCCCATAAGCGCACACCAATATTTCTTGAATACCCCTGAGCGATACTTATCATTTGAGAATACACTTCCCTATATTTGATGGTCGATACTCGATGAAGGCGATCGTAGCGACGAGCGGCGCGTCCTGCATTGCGAGGGCGGGGCCTACCTGTTCGTGGCGGCGCGGGAGGCGAGGTGAAGCCGAGCTGCGCCGGTGGATGAGTGGCGCTAGCGTCGACCAGGCGCCCACTTTATCTCGTGCGCGTCTCCGTCTTCCCCGCTCCGCCCTGAACGCCCGGGACGCTACAAAGGCAATTGTGTAACCGCAGCCAACTGCGAGCACAGAAATGCGTCTCGCTTTTCAGTCCTTACAGTATTTAGCTTTTTTACTGCAGACTGCGAACAGACATCGTTTGCTCTGAAAAAAAAAATTCATTAGGAGGTCTTTGTGGAGAAATATCTTCTAAAGTTCGTAAGAAGTGTATGAAATTACTGTATGTTCTGCTTCGCGCACAAAATGTACTGCAGATGAAAACAATTGAAGAGTGTGACAATGAAAAGTGTTCCCCACCAACAAATTCATTGTTTAAATTATGATTTTTTGTCAATATATACTGTTGTGAGTGTCAATGACATATTTACTGCAAACAGAAAATGTGCCTTAATGTTTAAAGTTAACGATATGTTTTAGTTATTTTAAAATATTTGTTGGCTTCCAAAAATTATGAAAAGACCATCAACTGAACACCATCAAAGAAAAATGATATATTTTAAAACCGAAAGAGTATGTTGGTCACACTGCAACATATGTAAAAAATAAGAGTGGATAATGATTTCAAGTATAGTATGACAAGACTATGGTAAATATGGTTTAGCAAGCAAGAAACATATTTACTATGATCAAAATTATTCTACGGTCAAAAAGTCCTATATTAAAAGCCTCCTCATGATTCACTGTTTAAGTTACTTTTGATGCAAATATCGTATCGCAGTCGTAATGTTCTAACACAAGAGCATGGGTTCTTAAATGTTCGCGCTTACATGTAGAACTACGCGGTAACATTATAGAAGGTATACAATTTTTTTTTTTAATTCGAATACGATCCAATATTACTCACGTTAAAACTATTTAGTTAAACTATTCAGCTTCAGTTACTTTTAAGTTTGAATTTTCCTTATAAGTTTGTATACATTGATGTCAGAGCCTAATATATTCATACCGTAGCCGATACCTTAAAAACATATTCAAAAATGAAAGCAAAACCGAAACCGTTATTCTTTCTTTGAATGTATTGCTGACATGGACACGGAATTAAATTTTTCAGGTGTGGCTTCCTAAAATATTTTTATAATTTTATGTAACGTGTTACATTAAGTTCACGTTTCGAGAACTGACTCAAAGTAAACAAAAGATGTCCGAGTTATTCAGAGAGCAATCATTTCATCATTACTTCAGTTGAGATTATCGAGATTTTTGTCCTGGACGAGAAAGGCATCGTCAGACGTTGTGTTATCAGTAGGCCCCGGATTTTAATGACAAGTCATATATTTTTTCTAAACCTTCGGGTGAATTTTAAAACAATTTATGCACGAATCCAGGTATTGTCGAATAGAAAAACATATAAAGTCATATTTACACCGTTTTTAGTAAAAGGTCATATTTTGGCCAAATTTTGCCCTAAATGCATATATTTGTTATATTTTAAGAACACAAGAACCAAAAGCTTGAAAATGTGTCTCGCATGACAATGTATTAGGAGATATTGTCACAAAAAACTCAACAAATATACCCCCAAGGATTATTTGGAACATTATTTCTAGTATGGAATTATATTATTCCTAGATTTTCTACTCTAGTATGGTATTCGTCACTTTTCTTGCGCATGCCTTACACAGAGTTGCAAAAGAAGTGCGATCAAATTACTGTAACGTTAACAAATTAATTTCCCGCGACAAGAAAATCTTTTTCAAAGCTCCACTACGAATGCAGAAATTCAAAGAACAAACACCTTCACTATCTCTCCCCCTCAGCCTGTTCTTCCACATTTGGGTTCTTGGCTTAATGCTGCTGTGTATTATTGTACCAAATACAAGGAAATAAAGAAAATCTTCTTTGAGTTTGATAGCCAAGAATCAAGTTCTGTCAAAACTGTGCAAGACGTTTTTTCATATACCTTGTCTGGGAACGGCGTACATCATCCTGCTGCTACTCAAATGTGTGACGCCTTGAATATTGTGCAACAAGTGCAGAGTGAGCTGCATCCATCTCGTGGTCATGTGGCTGAAAAAGTGTACAACAAATTGCTGAGTGTTCTCTAGCGAATTCCTGGATATTCTACAATGTGCAAAATTAGTGATATGATTTCTGGAAATGCCGCAACATTTGAAGACAATGAACCAAAGCTGCCCTGCAGTGACATCGCCGTCTTCAAATATGCTCCTGTGACGTCATGTGATGTAGAGAGGAGCTTTTCCAGTTACAAATCTCTCCTCAGTGACAACCGTAGGTCTTTTAAGATGGAAAACCTGAAAATTCACTTTGTAATTCAATGCAACTCTCCAGAAACTGAAGACTGAGAAGAAATTGGAAAACAATAAACAAGAATAATGCAGTAGAAAAGCAAGACATTTTGTCTGATGGGTTTTATTGTACTGTACTTGATTTCTTTTACAAACAAGGATTTTTTCAAAATGTTAGCTCCAAAGACTGCAAATCGTAAGTACTACACTCACAATCAATTTTTGAATGAATTTTGTATTTATTTTATCCATAAAAACCCAGGGGAATTTAAAAAAAATAAACTTATATAAAGTCATATTTTATTTTTTTAGGTCATATTTATGTAGGTTTTAGGTCATAAATGCTTACATATTTTGCTGAGTTGTAGGTCCTTAAAATCCGGGCTCTAGTTATCAGCAAATTTAATCGAAATATTTTATTAACTGACATCAGAATGTAATTTGAAACTGTTAATCGTCTGAGATGACTCCGGGCCACATCTTGGCACTGCAGCGTCTGTCTGGGTTCTTTGAGGGGTTCGAGACCGGAGGGGGCGGATTTTCGACACTAGCTAAATACTTAAACAGAATTAAACCGCTGATGGAGGATAAGTCTGGTGGCCAGCTTCTCATATTGGTAGTTTTCCGTGATTTCCCCGAACCAGGCGAATGCCGGAGCAGATCCTCGGTCAGGGTCACGGACCGCGAGCAAACTTTCCTTCCTCGTTCTTGCCCCCTTGGCAGATAGAAATATAGGCACATTTCAATCTAGGAGTATATAGAACTGGGGCAGAGTGGGGGAATTTTTGTTTTAAATTCTGATCACTGCACTACACAATCAGTATCATAAGGAAATAAAAATCAATAGAGATATCACCATCACTTCCTCAAAACTCAACATTTTATACCATAAAAACAAGCCCATTTTTGAATAAATGTCAGACTTTTCAAAATTTCTCTCTTTCCTTGCCCCTAACACGCAAAAATATTATTTTCAAGGTTAATAATAGGTTAGACCACCACTAAAATAACATGCTCCCTGTCCTTTATTTTTCAGGCCTTATTCATCTCTGCAGAGACAACTATGACATTGGAAGGAAGGACGACTCATGATGTGACGAGACCGCTCCCTTTTGGGAGATGAGACCGCTCCCGTTGGGATTTCTACTTGTTCCTGGCAAATGCGATATTTATCATCCTGGGAAATTTTGAGAACCGCTTTATCATAGTGTGTTCTTAACTCCTTATCTTGGGCAGCTATCAAAACTGCTTCAAATTCTAGCTTCATTCTTCCCCTTTTAAGCAACATAAATGATTGATCTTCATTGATCTGTACCTTGTCCATTCTTTTTAGATACTGTCCATGGGGTGGTTTGTCTCTCCACGACTTCTTTAACATCTTTTGTACCTCACATTTCATGTCAAGTAGCATCAGAAGTTCAGTGTCTCTGTTATTCTGCGTGTCTCGCACAGTCGTGTTCGAAATACTCCTGACTACACTTACAAAGCCTGTTTTCCATTCTTCGGTCAGATTTTATGACGTGCCTCGTTAGTGGGGTCATCTTGAAGGCTGACTACAGACTTTCCCATCCCGACTATTTAATTGTGCCAGGTTTCTATTATTATTATTATTATTATTATTATTATTATTATTATTATTATTATTATTCACAGCTTTCTGGTACATGTTTGAGGAGTCATACAGATATTTCTATCAAAGCATGATTTCCGTAGTACATTACTTTTAACAAAAATATATTTATTTTAAGAACTAATTAGAAGGTAAACATTTCTACAAATATAAATTTAAACACTTAGTTTATAAATTAAAAAGTATATAATTCTTTAACACAAATTTATTTAGGAACCCATAAATCTTCTGACTAAAGAACACGTGCTCAGGATCACAGCTTTCTGTAGATTGATGATAATGTTCGTCTCGATCCCCAGTGTTTTCAGAGAGTGCTTCAGGACGGTAGGTATCACATCTGTTGCTGAGAGGACGATCGGCACAATCTCCACCTCCAATACATGCCACTGATCCTTTATAACTTGTGTAAGTTCCCTGTACTTTTGAGTTTTCTTTTTGTGTGTTGTGTCGAGGTTTCTGGTATCTACAACTGCTATGTCTATCAGCCATACTTTTCTTTTAGATTTATCCCAGAGTATTACATCTGGCCTGTTATGACGAAATGTTCTGTCGGTCAATACGCTTCGATCCCAGTATAATTTATAGATGTTATTCTCGATGGTATTTTGTGGATGGTACTTGTAGTAGGGTGTATCAAATTCACTAGCAGTTCCACATTTCCTTTTATTATTATTATTATTATTATTATTATTATTATTATTATTATTATTATTATTATTATTATTATTATTATTATTATTATTATTATTATTATAGCGTCTTCTCTAGGGTTTCGAACGAACAACCGACGGTTATAAGCCGTGTTAATACCAACACACTTTTCTGCCCTACGTGGATGGACCTTCTGGCCAATAGCGCAGGTATTATTGGAGGTGTCAGCTGGAGTGCACCTGATAGATGGCAGACGACCATCCACAGTGGAGCTCTTGTAGCCGTCTGTTGTGCAACTGCGGGGGCATGCAGCACGAGAGGTTGCAAACACGGACTGTCACTCGGCGGGCCTCCGCGCCGTTGTAACGGAAGAGTTGTGTGCGGCAGAGAGGAACGGACTCGGCGGCGCGCCCGGCGTGGCCAAGTGGCTTGCATTTAGAAAGTACTGTATCTGTCAGATCATTAACTTCGATCGTAGTATTGGTAGGACTGCTTCCTTGCGTGACTGACGTGCTCGGACTGTGCTCCAATATTTTACTAATTTTGACTACTTTCTTACATCTTTCAGGTACCTTTTGTTTTTAAATTGTTTTCTTTACTTGTTTACTTGTTACAGGAACGCTGAAAGAGATTTATATTTTCCGAAGCAGTGGAAAAGAAGTAAATAGTTATTTGTTTAAAAGACAGCGTAACGGACAAACGTGCATTTTAACGAGTTCAAAGACTTTTAATACATATTTGCTGTACAAATAAATTTAGTTTTGCGTAAAGGGTTAAACAACTAGTGAAAGTGTTGTGATAATTGTGAAAAACATCAAAATTCAAAGTTTCGCATATATTAGTAACGGAAAATTTGGAACCTTGTGATTTCAAAAGAATATCAAAGTGGTGAATTTTTGTGGCCTTTAAAGAGGTAAAGTATAGTAACCTAATTGTATTTATTAGTTTGCAGCTTAGATCTATTAACGGAAACACACTCAACTCTACTCGCAATTAACCAATAACATTTAAATACTAATTAGAATCATATTTCTTTTATTTTTTAAATAAATACGTAACTTAAATTAAATAATTTAATACACGTAAATTAAAAAGATAATTTAGGAAACATTTTTGACACATAATCTGATTTCTCATCTAATTATTTATTCTCATATTTGCCACGCATTTGATACGCATTCGTGACATGGCTACTATTCGCTATACACTTTCTACTCTGTACACACTCAAAGCCGACCTTCTGAAAGCCTTCACACACGTAAACAAAAATTTAGATGAACATATCCGAAGGCTCGAAGAGGTCGTTCAAAACTCAGACGGTTGGACAACAATAGGCAACACCGCAGAAACTTTCAACCGTCCATCCGCGAAAGCAAAAACACAATCATCACAACCAACCATGACTCAAAACAGATTTGCTGTGTTAGATTATGACAATGATTTTCCATGCCTTCCCAATCCTCACTACCCCCTCCCATCATCGACACGTCCACCCACAAACCGACGCAAACAGGCTAGCAAGCGCAAAGAAACAAAGACACGTAGAGTTGCGCAACCTGGCCCACAAGTGAACAAGGACATTCCTACTGAGCCCACGAAAAAGGTACTAATTTTAGCAGATAGCCATAGGCGACAAATCTCCTCCCTGCTCAGTGGGAAACTCCCATCCAATTTCTCTGTCATGTGTGTGTTTAAACCTAACGGGAGGTTTGCCGACGTGATCAGTGAATTGGACACCCACACAAAAATTCTCACCAAACGGGATACAGTCATCATCATAGGAGGGCAGAATGACATCAATTTGGGTGGTCACTTTACACCTGAGCAACATGTTGACAAACTACAACGTGCCGCCCAAAACACGAACATTGTAATCTCGACTCTGCCCTTCTGGTACAACAAACCAACACTGTGCAAAGAAATTAGACACGCAAACAACAAATTAAAACTGCATCTGAGAGGCACACATGTTAAATTATTTGAGCTTAACTTTCCCTCAGAAAAACACTTCACCCGGCATGGTCTTCACTTGAACCTTGTCGGAAAACATGCACTCGGTAGCGAACTTGCCAAACACATCCTTACACCTCAGCAGTATCCTATCCAAGATTCATCCCCACCTACATCTCCTAGTTCTCTTCCATCCTCCGGAACCCCTTTGGACCCAATTACCTTATCCCCTGAACCTAATCCTGGTACTACCTCTCCCATTATTCATTCCCCTACATCTGTAACCCCTCCTTCCTCACCTCCTAACACTGCTGGGACACGATACTTCCTTCGACCACGCACTCGAGGTAAAAATGAGATAAATAAATAGCAATTGCAGTCAGATGCAGCAGAAAAGCATCCGTGTAGGTACATTCAAAAGATTCAAATAATGCATCATAATGTGCAATCTCTTTCAAATAAAATTGAATTTATCGAGGCAGCATTAGAGTGTGATCTCAGTCAAATAGATGTTCTTTGCTTTACAGAACATTGGTTATCTCATAATGATCTAAACACACTCCAAATTCCTAGTTTTTACCTTGCAGGATCTTATTGTAGAGCAAGGGAATCAAATAAAGGCCCTGCATACGGAGGTTCGTGTATTTATGTAAGAAATAATATTGATTCTACCTTCTTGTCAGAATTCAATTTATATGCAGTTGAAAAAGTTTTTGAAATAACAGTTGTACATCTTACTACGCTCAAAATTATTTTACTTTGCATCTACAGACCTTCAACAAAGCAAGCTTTAGATTATTT